>VIAB01011813.1:32032-43013 GCA_009801035.1 Oophaga pumilio
ATTGCAGTCCTAATCCAACGCGCAATCGTAGCCTTGGAGGACGGCAGGCCTCTCCTCGCCCAGTCTGGAATGACGAACAAAAGATCCGACTTCCTGAAGGAAGCAGTCCTGCCCAGGTAGATCCTCACTGCCCGGACCAGGTCTAGCCTGTTCAACGAGCGCTCCAAAGAATGAGTCGGAGCCGGACAGAAGGAAGGCAGAACAATATCCTCGTTCAAGTGAAAGGTGGATACCACCTTGGGAAGAAAGGAAGGCGGAGGCCGCAACACTACCTTGTCTTGGTGAAGAACCAGGAAAGAGGGGCGACAGGACAGAGCCGCTAATTCTGAAACTCGTCTGATGGAAGTGATTGCTACGAGAAAAGCCACTTTCCAGGACAATGGAACCAGTTGACAATGGAACCTCTCTGAGAGGTTCAAAGGGAGCCGACCTCAAAACCTCCAAAACGAGATTGAGGTCCCAAGGGTCCACCGGATTCCGGTACGGAGGAGCCATATGCGCCACACCTTGAAGGAAAGTCCTGACTTGAGAACAAGATGCCAAGGATTTCTGAAAGAGGATAGAAAGGGCTGTCACTTGCCCTTTTAGAGTGCCAAGGGAGAGGCCAGAATCCAGTCCAGTGACAACTTCATTGGCGGTGTGATGTTGGACTCACACCAGCGAAAATAGGCCTTCCAGGTTCAATAGTAGACCTGGAGGACGACGGTTTTCTGGCCTGGATCATGGTGCGAATCACCCGATCGGAGAACCCGGAAGCTCTCAATACCGCGGTCTCAACAGCCACACCGTCAAATTGAGCGACGGAGAACTCAGGTGGCAGATCGGGCCCTGTGACAGAAGATCTGGCCTGTCTGGAAATCTCCAGGGAGCATCCGCCAGGAGATTGATAATGTCTGCGAACCAAGACCTTCTGGGCCAATCTGGGACGATCAGAATGACCGGCTCAGAATGACCGGCACCCCCTCCGCCTTGATCTTCTTCAGCAATCTGGGAAGAAGAGGAAAAGAAGGGAAAAGGTAAGGGAAAAGGTAAGGAAGAGCGAATTGCGACCAGGGAATGGCCAGAGCATCAACGTCCAAGAGCGGGACCTGGAGACGAACCGAGAAACCTTCCTGTTCAGCTGGGACACCGTGAGGTCCACATCCGGAGTCCCCCATCGAAAGACAGATCTGATGGAAGACGTCCGGATGCAGGGACCATTCTCCTGCCGCGAGACCCTCGCGGCTGAGGAAGTCGGCGGCCCAGTTGTCCACGCCGGGGATATTGCCGAAACCGTTGCCTCCGCCCAATGAAGGATCCTGGACACCTCGGCCATTGCCAGAGAACTTTTGGTCCCTCCTTGGTGATTGACGTACGCCACGGCCGTGGCATTATCCGTCTGAATCCTGACCGGCAGGCCACTGAGAAGCGTTTCCCAGTGGTGAAGGGAGAGAAAGATGGCCCTGATTTTGAGGATGTTGATCGGTAGGGAGGATTCCTGTGCCGACCAACGACCCTGAGCAGTCAGATGGCGAAAAACTGCCCCCCAGGCCAGAAGGCTTGCGTACGTCATTATTACCTGCCAGTGGACTGGCAGGAAGGACCGGCCCTGGAGGATGAGGGGGGATGACAGCCACCAGTTGAGAGACTGCTTGACTCTGAGAGGGAGACGAAGCGGATGATCCAACGATCTGACGGACCTGTCCCACTGAGACAGGATAGCTCGCTGAAGAGGTCTCAAGTGAAACTGCGCAAAGAGGATTGCCTCTGAGGCTGCAACCATTCTGCCCAGCACCCTCATTGCTGACCGGAATGAAGGAAGCTGGGGGCTCTGCAAAGACCGCACACCCTGCTGGAGGATTGCTCTTTTCTCCTTGGGGAAAAAAACCTTCGCCTGTCGGGTATCGAACAGCATGCCCAGGAAGACCAGGCGCTGGGATGGAACAAGGCAGGATTTCTTCCTGTTGACGATCCACACGAACCTGTTCAGGGTGTCGAGAACGATGGACAGGCTTTCTGGGGCCTGGATGAGGGACGGGGCCTTGATGAGAATGTCGTCGAGGTATGGAATGAGTACCAGGCCCCTGACCTCAAGATGGCCATCAATGCCGCCATGATCTTGGTGAAGACCCTGGGAGCGGTCGCAAGGCCGAATGGCAGGGCGACAAACTGAAAGTGGTTCTGCTGTACTGCAAAACGCAAGAACCTCTGATGAGCTGGGCAAATCGGAACGTGGAGGTAGGCGTCTTGGATGTCTATGGAGCACAGAAATTCCTGAGTATCCATGGAAGAGATTACAGAACGAAGAGACTCCATCCTGAAGTGACGCAGACGAACCCTCTTGTTCAGCAACCTGAGGTCCAGGATGGGACGTACCGTGCCACCCTTCTTTGGCACAACAAACAGGTTTGAATAAAAACCTGTGAAGCGTTCTTGCTGTGGAACGGGGACGATAACCCCAGCACTGAGAAGGGAATCGATGGATGCAAAGAAACCCGGGACCAAAGTAGGATCCCTTGGGGGGCGGGATACGAAGAAACGATCTCGAGGACAGGAAGCGAACTCTATTTTGTATCCTGAGGATACAACCTCTTTTACCCAAGCGTCTTCCACCCAGTCGAGCCAAACGTCCCTGAACAGCAGGAGACAACCGCCCAACTTGGGAGGAACACTGGGCCCTGGAAACGAGTCATGCTGAGGAAGATCTGCCAGGTCTTGACCTGGCAGGTCTACCGTGGGAGTTATGGGAACGCCAGGAAGGAGTGGGCCTGAAGGAAGGTTTCTTCTTAATCTGGCGATTCTGCGGCCTGCGCTGACAGGAGGAATCCTCCGACGTCGGGAAGCGGCGGAAGGGCTGAAAGGAGCGGAATTGTCGTCTTTGAACGGGTCTGCGAGGTTTGGACTGAGGGAGGAGGGAAGACGTGCCTCCCGTAGCTTCTTTAATGATCTGATGCAACCTAGATCCGAACATACGGTCTCCCTGGTAGGGGAGACCTGTGAGCGACTTCTTTGACGAAAGGTCTGCTTGCCAAGATTTGAGCCAAATGTTCCTGCGGATGGCCACAGCATTGCTGGACGCCTGAGCAGCGCAGGACTCGGCATCCAGGGAGGCCGATACTAAATATTGGCCAGCATGGGAAATTTGGTTGGCAAGTTCCGCAAGCTCTCTCTGAGGGGCTCCAGCCATGACACCCTTGCGGAGTTGTTTGGCCCATCTGGCTATGGCCTTTGAGACCCAGGTAGCGGCAAAAGACGGGCATAAAGCAGAAGCGGCCGCTTCAAAAGCTGATTTTGCCAGCGATTCTATAATTCTGTCGTTGGCATCCTTGAGGGAAGCTGCATTGGAAAGTGGAAGACCGTATTGGTGGACAGTCTGGAGACCGGTGGGTCCACTGAAGGGGAGATCGTCCAGTTAGTGGTAAGATCCGAGGGGAAGGGATATAGGATGCCGAGGCGCTTTCCTCTCTGAAAACGCCTGGTCGGATTCTCCCCTCTCCTTCTTGAGTATTTCCAGAAACTCAGTATGAGGGGTAAAGACCTTGGAAGGTGGTTTGGACCGTCTGAACGAAACCGCCTGATCTGCGGATTCCGTAGCGGTATCTTTGATGCCTAAGGTCTGACTGACTGCCACAATCAGGCTTTGCACCATGTCCGTCATGCTGGAGGCCTGATCTGAATCCAGGTCCGACTCATCTTCCGAAAGCGCGTCTGAAGACGCTTCGCCAGGCTCCGGAGAGGAGGGCGCTAGAGAGGGATCACGCCGAGAAGGGTCGTCTGGTGAGGCAGAGCGGGAAGAGGACCTGGAATGGTGCTCCAGTCTAGGTCTCTTACGGCCTAGGTTGATAGGACCTGGCTGAGGGTCTTGTGACCCGCTGGCGGCAGCGGGTGTTGAAGGGGGCAATCTGTCCAAAACGGACACTAGGGTCTGTGACACCCTGGTGAGGTCCGCCATGGATTGTGACAGAGAAACAGCCCACTCCGGGGTAGGGGGCTCCGAACCGCCAGGGGCAGAAGGGGATTCCTGGGTGGGTACCGTGGGGTCGCTGCAGGCCTGGCAGAGGGGAGAAGACTGACCTGAAGGGAGTCTATCATTACAAGAAGAGCACACAAAATATTTAACCAGGGTGGTGGAGGAAGAGGAAGGAGGAGGTAGTGCGGACTCTCCCTTGTGCTTAGGCATGGTGAAAGCAATCCCACTAACTGATGCCAGAAAAGGTTGGGGGACAGAGGAGAGTGTCAGCTCTGCAGGGTAGAGCAACTCACGGTTTTGGATGGCTGCTCCTGAACTAGCCGAAGATGGCGCCTGGCCGAGGAGAAAAAACGCGTGCTGCTTAGAAGAAAATCCCCCTCTTAGTGACGAAGAGAGGGGAGGGGGGCGAAGCAGAGAGCCAAAACAGGGCAAACTGGCTGCTGCTCCGGCCCACAGTGATGCTGGGTAAGGTGGGCGGAGCTTAAGTCAGAGCTGTGAGAAAGGCGGGGCGGGAGAAAAGCCCGCCCGGAATCCAGGGGGCGGAGCCGGCGCTTAACTGGGCCCAAATTGAAGCCGGGGCCTCGACTAGAGCCGGTGGCCGCCGGAGGAGGGGCGGCGTCGCGGAGGCCCCGAAATGCATAGAAAAGGGGGGCCCCCACAAGGAACGCTAGGAGGTATCAGTGTGGCCCCACAAGTAGCGATTAAAGGTCGCGACCCGGCACAGAAGATGGAGGTGACCTGGGGAAGGGGAGTCTTAGGGGTACCCAAGGGCACTACTGTTCGCAGGAATGAACCCGGAATGAGGGGAGAGTGTCTCTCATCTTTGCTCCTATTTTTGTTTTTTTTTGTTCCCATCTTCTTTTCTTCTATCTTCTTTGCTATGTGGGAGGAAAAAGAAGGACAATACCTCCGAAGATCTTCGGACGTCCGGGATCCAGTTGCGGGACGTCCGTGCGACAGGCTCTGGTGGGCGAGTAGGTGGGAGACGGAGGCAGGCCCGGGTCTTCCTTGTTCCCTGTAGTCACCTAAACACACATCCGTGTTAGGGATTTGCGGGGGTCCTGCCATGGTAACAGACATATGAGGATACGGGGTGGCAGTACACGCCGTACTCAGTCTCTTTTTGGGAATACAGTAGTGACTGTTCACACTGTATCCCTCCGGAAAAAAACCTGAAAAGGAACGACGCACATTACGTAGATATGGGTCTCAAAAGAGACCCGTGTCCACCTCCTACTGACACTAAGCTAAAACTGATTAGCTTGATGCCAGTTTGTGGGGTGTATACTGCAGAGGAGGAGCCAACCTTTTTTTGCATATGCATAGTGTCAGCACCTCCTAGTGGCAGCAGCATACACCCATGGTTTCTGTGTCCCCCAATGAAGCGATAGAGAAATAAGCTACTAAATATGGCAGCAATCAAATAAAGATGACATAAAATTAGGTTAAGGTGCAGTGGATAAAGTGCAAGCATGCTACTGAGGGTTTGAAATAGTCAGCTAGACATGAAGGAGGAAGCAAATCAACTAGATTCAAGGGGTATACATGACCTGGTTAGCAGGGAGATTCCCGACGTACGTTTCGCATTAGCTTCTTCTGATGGAGGTGTAGTCATCCTTATTTGATTGCTGCCATATTTAGTAGCTTATTTCTCTATCACTTCATTGGGGGACACAGAAACCATGGGTGTATGCTGCTGCCACTAGGAGGTGCTGACACTATGCATATGCAAAAAAAGGTTGGCTCCTTTAACCACTGCACCTTAACCTAATTTTATGTCATCCTTATTTGATTGCTGCCATATTTAGTAGCTTATTTTTGCACCTTACAATATGGTTTTGTCTCTGTAAGTATTCTAAAGCATGTTTTGCACTAGTATTGAACATTATTTAGCACTATGCACTTTAATGTTATTTATTGTCTTTGGATGTAGAGATAGCAAGCCATCTAAGAGATTATATATGTAGACAATTTTGCTGTGAGTAGCCATAAAGATTTTTACATAGAGCCATAAGCTATATGGGCATCTAAATAGAGCTGTATGGGAAAACTTTTTCCCTTGTTTATGTATCTTTGCTTTATGAATGTTATATTGAATACCAAGTTTGGCTGACATATACGGTAAGTCTAAAAACACTGTTTGCAAAGAGAATATATTGAATTATATGACACTGATTAACATTCAAGAAAGCTTTGCTCCATATTTAAGGTAGCCTCTTTGAGGAACCCTAGTGAAAAAAAATCTTTTTCTTTATATGCTCTGGATATTTATCCATCTGTTGAATATGTTTAGGGCATGGGTATAATAATTCCTGTGTTCTCAAGTCCATAAATGTGTATTCATCCACTGAATCTTTTTAATAGTTGTGTGTTAATATTTGTTAAATAAAAACTTTTGAATTTTTACTTGGCATATGCTTCAGTTCATTTGTAGGTAGTATGTTATTTTGGAAGCGCCATTTGTGACTAGGTCATTTATTTTTGGTTATATGCATAATGATAAAATTCCCTACAATGCTCCCTATACAGCCAATTCCTAGATCTGTTTTTTTTTTCCTTTACTTCCTGTGACGTTTTGTTTGAGTAGACGTCATAGGAGCATTGTCCTACAGTCACCAACCTGTAGCTTTTATCACACCCCCTGAAACAGGACATCAACAGGGTGGTGCCGCTGCCATGCACCACACCGTCACCCTACAATGATGTCCTGTTTCGGGGAGGTTACGGAGAAGTGAAAGCAGCTTCTATGCCCTCATCTTCGGTGGCTGTCACCACACTTCTGTTGGCGCCACAGTTCCTAAAACTGACACTGCCGCATTTCTCCCTGATATCAATGTCATAAGGGGGCAGTGATAAAAGCAGGGTCAGACACAACAATGCCAGCCCACATCTTCTAACACCGCCCGCAAACGAACTGTCATCAGGGAGCGTAAATGGTGTCATCACCCTGCTTCTTTTGCCGCCCTCTGACGCCAACTTGCTTGAGGTCAGTGATAGAGGCTGTGGGGCAGCACTGCTGTCACTCACCCTGCTTCTGTCACCGACCCCCGCTGACATCTCATTTCAGGGAAAGAGGCCAGAACTCTGGCTGTGGAAACTGAACATGTGTGTGGCAGACCTAGAAATGTGTGGTCAGCCATATAAGTATGACTGCATGATAAAAGCTATTGTCACTTCCCCATCAACCCCCTTAAACAGGACATAATCTGGGATTTGTGGTGACAAAAGCTGTGCTAAGTGACAGTAGTAGTGCATTCTGATAACATTGTGTTCCAAGTGGGGTGTGGGGAGATAGAAGCTGCAGAGAAGTGACAGCAGAGCTATCCTCCTGTGACGCCCTGTTTGAGACTCCCCTTCCTCCCAGGAACTAGAGGGAACAAATTATTATAGAGAGAGAGAGAGAGAGATTAGCAGGATCAAAACTATGGTAAGAAATTTTATAATAAAGCTAATTACAAAAGTGGTTAGGGCTTAACAATAGAAATTTATACTCTGACAACACCTTTTTAATATATGGGTGTTTTATAGGATTTCTCCTTGCTGTTGGAAGTTTGTTTTTAAATATAGAAGCTTATAAAGGCGCAAACCATCCAATTTCAAAATACAAGTAATTCTGGAGATACAGACTGTTGGAAAAAGAAGAGGAGATGCTACACAATGGTAGACAACGTCCTCTCCCAACTGTCTTGAGATTAAATGAAATGGAAAATATCTGAGTTTCCCCTTCTGATCTGTGCTCTGTGTTTTGTTGTGAAAAAAATATGGCTATAAGAGATCCAAATTCCAAATCTTTGCATTAATGTTTTCTTTACATATTACACAATAACTTTTCTGAAATTGGGGTTCTATGATTCATAGTTTCTATATAAATATTCTACATAAATACATCCTGCTTCACTTAGTTCTGTGCATGATTTATTTATTTTACTTGCTTATATAGCGCCATTACTTCCATAGCGCTTTACAGACATCATCATCACTGTCCCCATTGGGGCTCACAATCTAAATTCCTTTTCAGTGTGTCTTTGGAATGTGGAAGGAAACTGGAGTACCTGTAAGAAATTCGGGGAGAACATACAAACTCCTTTCAGATGTTGTTGGGATTGAACCCAATTCCCCAATGCAGTCCTACAATACTACTTGAGTGTTTACTTGAGCTCCCATAATTTAGTGGGATAGTTTGGTGCCGAACAGTGGTGAGCAAAATGACTAACAGCATCCACATCGATAGTTTGTGGCCGCCAGACCGGAGCCATGGGTACCCCTCCCTACCTGTTGGCATCCCCGATGCGTCTTGCCATTAAGGAGGCCTTTTGCGACACCACACGAACGTTGGCCAGGTCTACTAATCAGAAGAGCACCAGCAAGGAGGTTCGCATGTCTCTGGTCTGGCACCACGGACTACTAACATGGCTGCTCCAAAGGATCTTGCAAACCTTTTTGCTTAACTCTAGTGCTGAATGATTATTATTTTCAGAAAGAAAATCATTAGAGCAAGCTCTATGCAGACAACTAATAAGCAGGGAATATTGGAAATAATATATTTCAGATAACACAAAATCAGGGCAGGACACAACATAAGTAGATAGAGAAAAAGCACTGGTCAATCTGAGCAGAAGGAAGCCTCAGCTGGGTGTGCACAGGGTACTAAAAGAGGCCATTTCTGGCAGCTGTAGAGAACGCAAGATTAGGTGGATTTGCGACATAAGGATGCAATGCGAGGGCGCAAAGTACTTTACACATTCCTTCAGATACAATTGAATCTGATTGTATCACATCATTTGCAGCTTGGAAATTAATGGTTTACTACAGAAGTTTTCATGTAACGATACTTGCAGAACTATCTGAGGCAGATCAGTAACTCATCGGGAGGCTCTGTGAATACAATATTTAGGAATAAGTACCACCATCGTCTGGCAATCTCAATGCTCACCTTCCTGAAGTTGTTGCAGTTGTCTCTTCAGAGAGGCCAGCTTATCCTGATACATCCTGGCAAGAAAAAAATAAAGAAAAATCAAGGAAAAGCTATTGTTATATTTAAGGGAATAAACATGTTTTATTCACTTTTAACTGCACTGAGTTTAACTCCTTCACGACTGGGAAATTTTCCATTTTTGTGTTTTCGTTTTTTCCTCCCTTTCTTCCAATAGCCATCACTTTTTATATTTGTCCGTTAACAGTCGTATAAGGGCTTGATTTTTATGGGACAAGTTATAGTTTTGAATAACACAATTCACTTTAGATCTAGGAAGCTATGATTGTGGTAAACCAATTAGGATGGTATCAGATATAGCAGAATTAGGTATAAAAAATGTTAATGTGATAAGACTAAAATCAATCTAAAACAGACGTAAGGCAAAACACTCAAAGTGCAACAACAATGGACACAGACACTAAAAAAAAAAACAACGGTAAGTACTATGTCTAACAGTATAGAACCCCAAACACTCCTTAGTAATAGCGGGAGTAGGATACAAGGGGATTTAAACCAGTTGTTCATACAGACTCATATGTTGGTAAGATACTCAAATCTATTGTCCCCTAATAAGAAACAAGGAGTCCCAACAACCACCAATTTATGAAAAAAAAAAAAACTTTGCCATCCAGACCACCATGTTATTCAGTATGGATCTGAAGATCCAAGTGTGGAGACCCAAATCAGAATCCTAAAGGAAAAATACACTACTTATATAGTGGTGAAATATACCAGCATTTACAAGCAATACCACTACAGTAATGGGGTACCAGCCAACCCTACCAACCACATATTCTGGTGATTAGTCTGATATGGGTTCCTCTATAAGAAGCGTATGAATAAAATATTATTGGGGTACAAATAGACCCAAATAATTGCAGCATGAACAATATAGGTAAGTATGCATCCAAGTACTCATCATACAACGTTAATCATATTAAACAAAACCATCAACTTAATCACATAGCAATCATGTAGAAAGAAGGAACGATCTGAACAAAAAGGTCAGTGATATGCCATCTCAGCCGTCAAAGAACCCTGTTAATAATCAGGTGGAAGTCCTCCCAAAAGAAACTCACGACGCGTTTCATCTTATAGATTCATCAGGGGAGCTGATCTAGACTAGTGGATGGAATGCTACCAAGCAAAAGTAACTGAGGTGCGTCCATTAAAGCATTGCGTGCTCCCACCAGAATGTGATGCATTTCCGGTCAGCATTTCTTCGACTGCTGAGATGGCATATCTCTGACATCTTTGGTGAAATCGTTCCTTACTCTTTTCTACATGATGGTCATGTGATAAAGCTGATGGCTTCGTTTAATATGGTTAATGTTGTATGATGATTTCTTGGACTCATATTTACCTGTATTCTTCATGCTGCAAGTTAAGGAAGGGAGATGTGTTTAAAAGGAAAACAAGGTTTGGTCTTTGGTGCTACAGAGCCAAGTCATAAGCCGCACAGCATAGGGAGGGCAATTTTCCAGAGGGTCCACATGAGAGACCGTGAGTGAGGCGGAGGGCCAAACTAATACTTTGAAATAAATTCTGTGCAATATTAACATATTATTTTACATTAATATCAATTGTAGTGCTTATTATTGAGCAGATCAAAACTATATAATTTGCTGATGTTTATAAAGTTTATAAAAGACAGTAAATCCTATTGGTCCAGTTATTTAGCCCTTGTGCTATAATCAACAGCTTCACCAAAAACGGTATGATGTTCCCACAGACACCACACAGTATAATGAACCCAACAGCTCGCCATAAACACAGTATGGTGCACCAACAGCCCTCAACAGTCTAAAGATCCCCAAAATCTCTAACACAGAATGAGCCCCTACAGCCCCCCAAAAAGTGTACCAGACACGGTATGATTGCCTCAAAGAAGTATGATCCGACACACAAAATTATGGCACCCACGCATTCATGAGACACTACAGCTTCCTATATACAAAATGATGACCCTCACAGTATGATTCCAATAGCCACCAACATATTATGATGGCCCTCCCAGCCCCCCATACACAGTATGATGGTCCTTATAGTCCTCCACA
>VIAB01011815.1:15048-33558 GCA_009801035.1 Oophaga pumilio
TTGTCGGGATCGCTGGTGTGTTGCTATGTGTGACGGGGCCCTCAGAAAGCTTATCCTAAGGTATGTGACCTTGCATGGTTGACAAAAAGCTGGCCAGCATTCATACACCATTTTCAAAACTTTTTTTTTTTTTTTTTTTGTAAATTCACTAATTACCTTGGTTGTTGCACAAAGCAACAATCTCCAAAAGGAATTTATTGATAAGTCTTTACTTTTAAGAACTTAACATGTAAAGCTTTATGTATATATGTCATAGAAACTATTTAGTACATAGACAATAGTAGGCGATAGTGACCACCACTTACAGCTGACAACAGAAGCAGTTGTCAGCTGTCTGTAGCATCCAAGCACTTAAAGAAGTTGTCCACCACTAGGACAACCCCTTCTCATACTTGGCCCCAATAAAATAAAAAAAGCTTATACTCACCTCCTGTGCCAGTCCCACGGTGTCGGCACTCTCTCCCCAGGGCTCCTGTGCGGTAGTTGTGACACATGACCCCCGCGCCCAATCAGCACTAGCGTCACTTTTCCCGCTTTCTGTCGAATTCTGTGGGCTGCAAGTTGCTTTAAGCCTGTGGACTACAGATCTGCAGTGTGATGCATTGGCCGAGGAGGTGGTTAAAGCACAGAACATTAGAAACCCAATGTGGTGATATCTCGCTGGGACTCTGACATTCTGTACGTGCGTCAGTGTTATGACATCAGTGCAATGGTCTGCCCACGCTTTGCCAGAGGACTCGTCAAAAACTTAGGCGAGTATAAATTGTTTTATTTTTTTTAATAAAACTTGTGGCGGACAGTGGGGGCATCAAACAATGGAGTGGGGGCCCTTATACAGTGTGGGGGGCCCTGTATATTGTAGGGACTACTGCGAAGGGGGGGGGACAACAAAGTGTGGGGGCCATCATACAGTTTGAGGGTTACTGTGGGGCCTACCATATAGGGTATGGGGACGCTTTCGGGGCATTACACTATAGGGGAGCTGTGGGTCCATCATACTGTATTATAGGGGAGCTGTTGGGACATCATACTGTATATAGGGGAGCTGTACATTGGGGGACTTGGGTCATCATTAAATGTTAAGTTGGCACTTATGAAGCATTATTGTTATAGGGGCATACCGTACTAAATGTGCACAGAGGGCATAATGTGGACACTTTTCTAGGGCATTGCAAAGGGCATTTACATTTTCTAGAGGGCAACTTTACCATTTAGATGGCACAAAGGAGGCAATTACTTTGTAAGGGGCACAGCAGTGGGTATTATTATTATGTGGGATATTAAAAGGAGCGCTGTTATTATGCCAAATGTCTGGTGCAGGAACACATACGGGAGCAGCAGCTCAGCATTGGGGTATCAGCACGATGAGGAGTTTGTGCAGGTTGGGCAAAGATGGGGACAGTGCAGGAAATGTGAGACGTTAAATGTGTCTTTGTTGTAATCTCTGCAGATGCGTCGTGGCTGGAAGTTGTCATGTCGGTCTGTGCCAGATGAAAAAGGGAATGACTTCATAACAACGTGGCCTGTAAGTCAGTCACCATCTTTAACTGTACTGTAAATCATTTATATGCTCTGCAGGACTGGTATTTACCACTATATGGTCACCGCATGGCGGTATTGATGCTGGTCGTTGTATAGAGATTTGTTTTCAGTAACAGCACTGTCATCTGTACCTACAATTATGGTGCGCTACCATAGTTTTAATCAGGGGTCCCACGGTTAGGGGCAAACAGATGTTTTCTGAAATCTCATTTACTTTGCTAGGACAATAAAATGCTGTATTTTGAGGAAAACCAGTGAAAATGAGGCAAAAATTTGACATGCGAACATTAACTGTACACACTATGTAAGGTTAACACGAAAAATTTAGCAAAAAATTAGCAAAAGGGGTTTCTGCGCCTCTGTATCACCTCATTCTTTGAAGCCGATTAGGATAAAATTATTTCCTATGGTCTTGCCAACAAGACGTACATTTAAAAAACTTTAGATTACACAAATTAAAAGAGGCAATAAGATATCCAAAAGTGTTGTACACAGACATGCACGCGTTTTTTAATTTCGTAATGTATTTTAATGTACTTACTCAGTAGAAGTTTCAAATGTAGTAACCTGCAATCACAAACAGTTCAGATTAGTGCAGTGCAAAAGATGTAGATTTGGGTGTGTGTCATTGGGTCTATCAGAAGTTGTTGCAGATTTGAAATTCTCATGTTCATTAAGTTTGAACGTGTTACATATTGTAGCATCGTCCCGGTCATCCCCAATGAACACTAGGACAAATTGGTAGAGACGATAGGAAAGCACCATAATAATAATAATAATAATCATCTTTATTTTTATATAGCGCTAACATATTCCGCAGCGCTTTACAGTTTGCACACATTATCGTCACTGTCCCCGACCTCGATGGGGCTCACAATCTAGATTCCCTATCAGTATGTTTTTGGAGTGTGGGAGGAAACTGAAGTACCCGGAGGAAACCCACGCAAACACGGGGAGAACATACAAACTCCTTGCAGATGTTGTCCTTGGTGGGATTTGAACCCAGGACCCCAGCGCTGCAAGGCTGCAGTGCTATCCACTGAGCCACCGTGTTGCCCATGCAACATTGCCTCTACACCCAGCTTTTTCTTGGGCCTGCATTTAAGGCTAATTATGCGGGTAGAAGAGGGTGGACCCTCAGTCACTGACAACCTATCCAAATGTGAAATGTAGAAGGTAAACAAATATATAACATTCCTAGGAGCGGCTCTCTTTAGAGTCATAGTTATAACACAAAGTAAATAATGGTTTTGTTGTGAAGGCCCTCAGTACATCATGAAAACTGCCTCCTCCATGGTTGGGATGAGAGGATTTTTGGTATTTACTGTAAAATCTCAGTCTTCATGGGTTTGTGTGTGGGGGCATAAATAAAAACCATAGAACGGCAAAGCAATCCCATTAAGGGGAAAGACGTAACAGAACGTGTTCAGAATTTTAATAAAAAACTATCCATTCAGGCCATCACCCAATCAACTGCACCTTCTGACCAAAACTCACATCCGCCAACATAAAAGTATGGACTCTGTATAAAAAAAAAAACAAAAAAACAAAAAGGAATACTTGTGAACTGAGGACCAAGTAGTGGCCTTAGGCTAGTTTCACACTAGCGTTTGACCTGCGTCGGTCTGCGCACGGCTGCCGCTAAGCTCCGCCCCCGGCCGCGCCACCTCTCTATTGCTCCGCCTATGGGCACATGACGCTGCATGCGACTTGCGCACCCTATCTTTAGCATTGGGTTCGCAGGCCGTACGCAGGTCATGCGCTGACCTGCATATGACGGTGCGCCGACCTGCGCCCAACGCACCGTGTTGCATTTTGGTACGCTCGGTGCATCGTCAAAAGGACGCAGGCGCCGGCAAACGCATACTGCGCACGACCTGCGAACCCAATGCTAAAGACAGGATGCGCAGGTCGCATGCAGAGTCATGAACACATAGGCAGAGCGATCGGGAGGAGGCGCGGCCGGGGGCGGAGATTAGCGGCGGCCGTGCACAGACCGACGCAGGTCGGTCAAACGCTAGTGTGAAACTAGCCTTACAAAGTTGAAGAGCAGACACCTGATGGCTTATGGCCCTTGAGACCCCCCCCGCTTAAGCAGTGGCCCTGAATGAGGGCGCCCTGGTTTTTGCCTGATAATCTTCTATGACAGATCAAATCTAATTCAAAATAGTAGCTTTGCAGGCAGGCAGATTTCTGTGAGGGCCTTCCAGCATAACAAACTTGGCATCCAAAATAGGATGTCATGGACACAACACAATGTGGCCCTGACCACATCCAAATGCGTAAGGACCTCTAAGATGGATAGAAGGGCGAATGGGAGAATTAAGAAAGAACAATCCGTTCATAAAGGTGGAAAGAAGAGACCAGCACCGGACTTAATACCACCTTGTCCATGTAGAGCAGGGTTCCCCAACTCCAACCCTCAAGGCCCACCAACAGGTCATGTTTTCAGGATTTCCTTTGTATTGCATCGGTGACGCAATTATCACCTGGGCAATACTAAGAAAATCCTGAAAACATGACCTGTTGGTGGGCCTTGAGGACTGGAGTTGGGGAACCCTGATGTAGAGGACAAGAAATGACGAGCAAAAAAGAAGGCTGCCAGCTCGGAAACTCACCTGAAGGAAGTGATTGCAACCAAGAGAATATGAGAGAGATCCTGGTTCTGCTGATAGGAAGGGTCTAAGGCTTCCAGCACCTAGAAAAAAATGCTACAGGGACAATGGGGGCCGGTAGGAAGGTATTGACTGGGCTACACACTGAACAAAAAAGTGGTGGCGGTGTGGCGCAGACCGCAGTGGTGGTGATGGCGCAGGCCGCGGCAGTCGGACCCATGGCCTATTATGACAGGCCTCGGCAGCTGGTGGGGGATGCATCAGCAGCTGCCATGGAAAAAAGCACGGCAGCGTTTGGGTACTCACTGCGGTGGGAGCCAGCGCATAAGCGGTCATACTACCTCAATCCGCCATCTCTTTGATAGGGAGGCGGAGAGGGTTAGTTTCTCATGCACCGCTCACTTTTCATGGCGGTAATGTGCCAACCAGTGGCTGTACTCAGGTCACCGGTATGTAGCAGAGTCGGGAGAGCTGTGCGCCGTCCATCCTCAATCCACCATCCCTTTGATAGGGAGGCGGAGAGGGTTAAATTCTCATGTACCGGGCGCTTTACATGGCGGTAATGTGCCAACCAGTGGCTGTACTCACGTCGCCGGTATGTAGCAGTCGGGAGCGCTGCACGCCATCCATCCTCAATCAACCATCCCTTTGATAGGGAGGTGGAGAGGTCTCTTTCGCCTCCAGTCACTTTCGGGCAGTGGTGGTGCAGTGGGGCCGCACGGACGCCGCATGGAGCCTCTGCATGTTACCTGAGGTAATTTTCCTGTCAGAATTGTTGAGGCAAGCTGGCATGTCCGGCTGAAGAACCTGGCTCCAGAAGGGGTATTTGGGGGCGACACCCCATGTTCCCGTCTGTTGGTGGTGTGGGGAGAGCGGACCCATTGAAGGAATCCGTCACCCCTGAGGAGAGCGCAGGCCGCATTGAGGTTGCAGGAGGGGATACGGGGAGACGACACTCTGCGTGCCCGCCTGTTGGTGGTTTTGGGAGATCGGGACCTTGAAAGGCCCCGTCGCCCCTTGAATCCATAGAAAAAAGCAAAAAAGTAAAAATGAAAATAACGTGGGGGTCTGAAGCCAGACCCAAGTGCCTCCTACAGACACTAAGCAAGAACTGGTTCAGGCTAGAGCCAGCAGAGGGTGTATACTGCGGAGGAGGAGCCAACTTCCTTTGTGTATTAGCTTAGTGTCCTCCTAGTGGCAGCAGCATAACACCCATGGTCTGTGTCTCACAATGAGGCGATGGAGAAAAAACATTCATTCATTAATTACAAGACTATATGGATGTTAAATATTGTCTGGTATTCTGATAAAAATCTGCAGTCACTCTATAGGGCTGCAGACTTCTGAAACCTGACAGAATGCAGTGTGTACAGTATCAGCATTCATTGCGGTCACATGCCGGACTAGAGGTGCTCGGACTCTCTCAATTCACTTGTATTGAAAGAGGCTGAGCACATCTAGTGGTAATGTGGCTGGTAGTTAGGAAATCGCATACTTGTAGTGACATGACCGCCCACATACTTGTTCTCACCAGCGATACCCGAGAGCCTGTGCACCGCACGCTAACTGGGTTCAGAAGGCTTAGCAACCTCTTTAAGGGTTTGTGCAGATCTAACAGCTCCTAGTTTAGAACACATTTGAACCTGAACTGAATGAAATTGTAGGTTATTTGCATGTTGGAGCAAAATGGTATGGAAAATAGGTGTTCTTTGGTACTACATACTGTGACTGCACATTATGAAAGGTAGGGAAGGTGACTGAATCAGTAAATAATTGATCTATTTCAAGGAAATCGGTCAGCAGTTTTTGCCACCAAATTTAAGAGAATGATGTAAAGACAGACACTGATTGCAGCGATGTGTCATTACTGGGCTGCTTGCTGAAGTCTTAAAAAAATCACTGATTTACCTGCAGGAGATAATCAACAGGACTAAAACCGGTGAGTGGGGCTATACAGAGCCCAGTATTCAGACAAGTGGTAGAACCACTGTTTTATCTGCTGTAGATCTGGATGACAGCAAAGCAGCCCAGGAATTGACACAGCTGGAATCAGGGTCTCAGTCTCTACATCATGCTGCCCTCAGATGTAGTAGCAAATACCTGGTGAAAGATTTCCTTCAGGGCATATACCAGCCCAATACCCAACTGGTGATCTAGAAAACGTTGTAAAAAAAAAAATGGTCAAATAGAATAAAACCACACAGAAGAACTTACTTGCATGGTGAGCGGAACCAATGAATCGAGTGGAGTACCAGACTGAATTTTAGCCCTCATTTCCTGATACTTCTCTTCCACTTCAGCAAGAGCTGAGGACAGACTGAAATTCGTCTTAGATGTTGACTGTTCAATAGGTTCTTTGCTTAAGTTAAAGAACGACTGCTTCTCTATGGTCTGCTGCTGGGTTTTCCAGCACATTTGCCAACATAGCCAACGGTGTATATCGACAAGCTGAAGTTCAGCCTTCACTGCTCTCTGCAGCAGAGCTTGAGAGGATGAGGGCTCACTAGATCTATAGAAAAAAAAACACAATATTAATCAAACAATATATTGTACAGATCATGAAAAATTAACACTATCTGCCGTTTACATGCATTAAATTGTAACTTCCTTTCCTTGAGCATTTCAGTGAGATTTAAGAAGTCTTCGTTGCTCGAGGACCATTCCCCATTAATCACTGAAACAGAAAAGGGATGAAATGCTGAGCCAAGCGCATGCAGAAAACCACGGGTGCGTTCACACTGCCATTCAGTGGCCCCGGCAGGGCTTACGTTAGAACCACCCACAAAATGAGATTGGTACGAATTCCCTGACGGAGCCACTGAACGGGTTCCTAAAGAGACGTGAAAGCAGATTAGGCCTCTTTCACAGTTCAGCGTGTGACGTCCGCCAAAGTGTGAAAATGGCGGATCCGTCAGAAAAGTGTAAAAACGGATGTAAAACGGATCAGTTTTCTGACGGATCCACCAAGAAAAATGCAAGTTTGCAAGTCCGGAGAGAGAGAGAGCCCGGACAGTTTTGGCAGCATTTTCAATGGTTTTCTATGCAGGCGACGGATCCGCTTGCAGATTCCGTCAAAGACTTTTGCCAGCAGATCCACCGCCCATAGGCGGCCATTATACAAAATGGAGGAAAAAAACGTTGCATTGGACGTTTTTCTGAAACGACGGACGCAAATTTTGTCGGATCCGTCAAAAAATGGACCTAACGGGCGACCATTCGTCAAAATCCGTCACTAATGCAAGTCAATAGAAAAAAAACGGATCCGCAAAAAAAAAAAATGGCGGATCCGTTTTTTTTTTTCACATTTTGACTGACGTCGCACGACTGAAGTGTGAAAGAGGCCTTACTGCAAAGGGGTACAACTACAGAGCTGTTTGATACATTCTCATTCCACCCACAGACAGAACTTGGTAACTCCTTTAAGCAGATATTGCACAAGCCCACAAATATATATTTGGTTGTGGGCTTTAATCACCACTGAAAATTTATGGCTCAGTAATAAAGCTTCTCCAATCTAGCAAGAGCATATCGGCACAACCGCGGACCCTGAGCAGAAGGCAGTCAGTTTATTATTGCTTCTTTTTGCAGGCTACATATAACTCCAAAAATGATCTGCACTAAAAAGCATCTGCAATTTCATGACCTCTACGTATCTATCCAGCATAGCACCTGTTGTAGTGTGCTGTTTTTCTCAATATTGCATATGGATGCCAGTAAGAGCAGAAAAATGTAAAAGAAATATAAAAATGTTTTACAGAAATCCCTTATGATCTGTTGGGGAATTTTTTTTTTAAACATTTTAATACCATAACATGAAGCAATTAGGACATTGAATAAAAAAAAAAGTAAACAAAAACTAAAAAAGAAATCTTAAATATCTGCTGTAGGTTTCTTGCGCTTCTATCAAAAAGTCAGTGAATACTTTGTACAGTAGGTTTGATCAGTTACTTGAATCAAAATCAGACATCTTTATTTTGGTCTGAACCAATTTGTTGGCAAAAATAAAAGTCGGCATGTGAACAGTCACATATGCTATAATATGTGCACGTTCTGTGAAAAACAGAAAACTCGCACGTGATGAATAAGCCCAAGAGTCGCATGTTTGTAGAGACAGCACCTTTAGCAGCTACACTTTATTTCTTATCATACATACTTCGATTCTTCAACATCCTTGGCAGTTATCACTCCTTTAGGTGCTGCAACCTGGCAAGTAAAAAACACAGCAAGCTTTTAACTTAATATTAAAGATTTGTGTTGTTTCTGAATTTACCATTTATATTATTATTGTCTTCAAAATTTTCTAAGTTTGCAATGACATTAAATCTATAATACAGACACAAGTTGCATTTTTTCACATTTCATTGACTTCTATGACAGGAACATGAATTTGATTAAGCTATATTAAAGGGAATCTGTCACCCCATTTTCGTCATATCAGCTAAAGATATGACTAAATAGTGCGCCCCATAAGCAAGCTATCGGTATGGTGCTTATATCCAGATACCCCCGTTTTGATAGCAAAATAACTTTGTAAAGTTGGGATTCTTTTCTGTAAATCAGGGCGGTCCGGTCCGGAGGCTGGCGTTTTCTCTCCCCACCCCCGCTCCTCTGCACCTCTTGCGCATGCGCAGTGTGCTTTGCCCAACTGTGGGCAAAGCTTAAAATCAATACAGCGCATGCGCGACTCTTTCCCTGCCCCGGAAATGACTGCTTGCCTTGGACGACTTCCGGGGCAAGGAAAGTGAAGGACAATAGTTGCGCATGCGCTGTAAGGATTTTATGCTTTGGCCACTGTTGGGCAAAGCACACTGCGCGGGGGGTAATTTAAAAAGCGCAATCGCGGGAAGCAGAACACCGTCTGTGCGATTCAGACGGCGATACGTAAGAGATGAGGAGGAGCGGGGGGGGGGAGGGGGGGAGAAAACGCCCTGGTTTGCAGAAAAGAATCCCAACTTTACAAAGGTATTTTGCTATCAAAACGGGGTATCTGGATATAAGCTACATAACGATAGCTTGCTTATGGGACGCACTATTCAGTCATATCTTTAGCTGATATGACTAAAATGGGGTGACAGATTCCCTTGCCCACTACTCAGACAACCCCTTTCAGCCAAGTAAAATAACACCCATTATGGCACTGGCTCTCCCGTGACATTGTGCCATGTGATCCCTGCGACCAATAAGTAGCCACCTCACTGACCCCCTTCGGAAGTAATTGGAATGTGCATGGAGTTAGAACTACAGCTGCTAAAAACCACTTCCTTCGGAAGCCCGATTTGTCTAAAGGCATCGAGAGTGAAGTGGTCACTGACTAGCCACAGGGATCAAGTGACATAAACGGCACACAAGCTCCGGGAAAACCAGTGCTGAAACGGCGGAGGTGAGTATAGGTGTTATTTTTTTACTTGGGTGAAACATAGTGACAGAGAGGGTTGGCCAAGTGTGAAGATCAATTTTGCATGATCTCCAAAATCTCAAAGGAGCTTAAATACAATCCATGTCAGCACAATGAAAAGATAAAGGTAATGTTCCCACATAATGGAAATTTAAACAGCTTCTAGTAAATACTCAACCAGGGTACACCATGTGAGAAGTACAAACCTTTTTATCCACAACCCCACTCTCTGGAACTCATTACCGAGACTACAAGATATTATCCCAATATGTAGTAGGTGTAATAATAATATTAGCAAATGGCTCTAATTAGAAATGTAGTACAGTTCTTCTGATCCACTATGCTGCTTACCTCATGTGCAGACCATTTGCTGTAGCTTAGGTACTCATGGTTACGACCAATCACAGTGACAGCGGTCGTAACCATGGATATCTAAGCTACTGCAATGCCCTGCACATGGGGTAAGCGGCATAGCAAATCAGAAAAACTATACTACATTTCTAATTGGAGCCACTTGCTAATATTATACCTACTACATACTGGGAGAGGAACTTGGATATGGCAATACTCCTTTAAATGCTTGTTTTCCCCCTTATGGATTTTACTGAACAGATCAATTACATTTATATTTAGATAGATAAGAGTTTTGCAGATGCAGTGATACCAGAGATTCATATATATTTCTACATTTCTCATCTGGGAAAGGTTGCAGGTTGCAGCTGTGCATTATTTCTGTCTGCATGTTATAGTCCACTCCATAAATGGGAAGCGGACATAGGACATACTAGTAACACTTATGCCAGGACTGGCTCATGGGGAGCTTTAACTGAAGCAGAGAGGTTACTAAAGGAGATTTTAATATAACATCCAGTCCCATTTTCGGTTTCAAAACCTTCATAAAATAAGCTACATCAAAATGGCACTTGTAAATGCAACCTAACAAAGCATCATGAATGCTTTCTCAGTGACACCACAAAACCCAGTAAATTAACCCATTCATGCATTACCATTGCTGGCAGTGCTATCCCAATTTCTGTAATCCCCTTTCATTCCTATGGCAGTTTCAGAAACAACGTAGCTCAGGAACTTGTTGCCATTTCCCTTGCCTACCTCCTGTGGTCGACACTTGGATGTTTGGCATTGCATTCTCTGGTATAAAAGCTGTGAGTTGCTGGTTTGTAACTCTTCTGCGCAGACATATGATCAAAGTCAGCTGCACGTTAAAGGGAATGTCACCCCCAGGACGCATGTAACCTATTAATATGGGCATACAGGTAATAGAAATGTTACACTAGTATGCCTCATATTAACGGTCTTGTTGCTGAGAAATGTTATATGCTTTCTTTATGTTAACCCCTTAACAACCAGAGCGATTTTTGATTTTGCATTTTCATTTTTAGCTCCCTTCTTCACCAGAGCGATAACTTTTTAATTTTTTGGTCAAAATGGCCATGTGAGGGCTTGTTTTTTGCAGGACGAGTTGTAGTTTTGAACGACACCATTGGTTTTAACATATCGTGTACTGGAAAATAGGAAAAAAAAATTTCAAGTGCGGTGAAATTGCAAAAAAAAAAAAAAAAAAGCACAATTCCACAATTGTTTTTTTGTTTTCCTTTTTTACCATGTTCACTAAATGCTAAAATTGACCTGCCATTATGATTCTCCAGGTCATGACGAGTTCATAGACACCAAACATGTCTAGGTTCTTTTTTTAAGTAAGTGGTGAAAAGAAATTCCAAAGTTAAAAAAAAAAAAAATTGTGCCATTTTCCGATACCCGCAGCGTCTCCATTTTTCATGATCTCAGGTTGGGTGAGGGCTTATTTTTTGTGTGCCCACCTGAGGTTTTTAAATATACCATTTTGGTGCAGATACAATCTTTTGATCGCCCGTTATTGCATTTTAATGCAAAGTTGCGGTGACCAAAAAAACAATTCTGGCGTTTTGCCTTTTTTTCTCGCTACGCCATTTAGCAATCGGGTTAATTCTTTTTTTTATATCGATAGATCGCGAGATTCTGAACACAGAGATACCAAATATGTGTATGATTTTTTTAATTGTTTTATTTTGAATGGGGTGAAAGGGGGTGACTTGAACTTATTTTTAAAAACTTTTTTATTTTGGCATGCTTCAATATAGTCTATAGTCTCTAGAAGTTATAATAATAATAATCTTTATTTATATAGCGCCAACATATTCCGCAGCGCTTTACAGTTTAACAGTTTCAAAACACAAGTCATAGGTAACAACGTTAACAATACAATAATTAAAGCAAAATAAGCCGACCCTGCTCGTGAGAGCTTACAATCTACAAAGAGGTGGGGGAGATACAAAGTACAGGTGTGTATATACAATGGTGCATTTACAATGATGGTCCAGCCATCTTGAGGAAGTGAGGCATGGATGGAGATAGTGAATGGGCTACACATACACACTTAAACATAGAACGACTTTGGTTAGTGAATGTGATAGGCCACTCTGAACAAATGTGTTTTGAGGGAGCGCCTGAAACCATGCAAATTGTGGATAGTCCTAATTTCTTGGGGTAGAGCATTCCAGAGGATTGGCGCAGCGCGGGAGAAGTCTTGGAGTCGGGAGTGGGAGGTACGGATTAGTGCAGAGGTTAGTCGAAAGTCGTTTGCAGAGCGCAGCAGTCGGTTAGGCCGATAGATAGAAATGAGGGAGGAGATGTAGGGGGGTGCTGCACTGTGGAGAGCTTTGTGGGTGAGAACCAGTACTTTGAATTGGATCCTATAATGAATGGGCAGCCAGTGTAAGGACTGGCGAAGAGCGGACGCGTCCGAGTACCGATTAGCCAGATGGATGACCCTGGCTGCTGCATTAAGGATGGACTGGAGAGGGGATAGTCGAGTAATGGGGAGGCCAAAGTTGCCATAACCCAATCGGCTCTGCTACATACAGACGATGATCAGATCGCCTCTATGTAACAGAACTGCTGACTTGCGCGCCGACCACAGGATGCCCATAGAAGGGAGGATGAGGCAGTTATTTCTGAAAGAGTGCAGGGGTGGGATTCCGGTGTCATAACTGACGTGCATGGGAGGGGGTAGTATTATAACAAAGACAGGAGGCAGGGATTTCTTCCAGGCACAGCACAAACCAGAGCCAGGAAGAATTAATTAGCATAAAGACAGAATATAAGATTTCTCAGCAACAAGACCTTTAATATGAGGCACCACTGGTAGGACTAGTGTAACATTTCTATTACCTGTATACCCATATTAATAGGTCATATACATCCCGGGGGGTGACAGATTCCCTTTAATATGGAGATAAATCAGCATAGAAGAGTTCATGAGCATACAGATAAGGCTTATAAATTCTGCCACCAGAATGTGCTCACTGACAAAAGTCAATGCTTTCGGCTAAAACTGGTTATTAATATAAAAAAAAAATAATTGTCCAGCTTGATGACCCATGACCAAAATTTTATTCACACAAAGTGCTTGACAGGACAAAATCAGCAGTGCAGCTATGTAAAATACGACAATGCTTTTCAAGTGGCAAGGCACCCTGAGTCGTGACATCACAGTGAGCTGGATTTAACTTTAAAACTGGTGATATCTACAGGCTATAGGAGCTAAATTGTTTTAACCACTTCACTACCTTTGAAGTACATGTATGTCAAAAGTAGTGTCCCTGCCTCTGATGTGGGCTGGACGAAGCATGCCCAGCAAAACGTGTGTCGGGTGTGGTGGGTCCCCATTTACTATTCCTAGGTAACTATACCTCTTCCTTTTTGATGTCCATGTGTTACACTTCAGGTCTCTTATTTTGTTACATTTGGTCTGATAGAATTGGTATATTATGTGCACATCTTCCTTTATGCTACTATATTATAGGGCAGTGATGGCGAACCTTTCTGAGACCGAGTGCCCAAACTGCAACCTAAAACCCAATTATTTATGACGAAGTGCCAACACGTGCCAAATGCCCCATCATGATCCCCTTCATGCAGAAAGGGATTTTCTGGTACTCACCGTAAAATCTCTTTCTTGGAGCCTTCATTGGGGGACACAGGTAACCATGGGTGTATGCTGCTGTTGCTAGGAGGATGACACTATGCAAAAAAAAGGAAAAAGTGGCTCCTCCCCCGGAAGTATACACCCGACAGGCACTAAGTACCTCAGTTGGTGCAAAAAGCAGTAGGAGCAGTAACAAGAAACTCAAACATATGTACCAACCAAACAAGAGACTCTTAGGCCCAACATGGTACAACTAATAAACGGGGGGTGCTGTGTCCCCCAATGAAGGCTCCAAAAAAGATTTTACGGTGAGTACCAGAAAATCCCTCTATCGCTTCATTGGGGGACGCAGGTAACCATGGGACATCCAAAAGCTGTCCCAAGGGTGGGAGATGACTTAGGAAACGCAAAGGGCCTAGGTCGGCCGGTGAGCCACCGCCGCCTGCAGAACCTTCCTACCAAAGCCTGCATCCGACGAGGCCTGGGTATGAACCCCGTAGAACCTCGCAAATGTGTGCAAGGACGACCAAGTCGCGGCCTTGCAGATCTGTAGTGCCGAAGCTTGGAGACAGACAGCCCAAGAAGCTCCGACAGCCCGGGTGGAGTGGGCTCTCACTCTCCGAGGGGGCCGTTTCTTCTGAACGCGGTACGCTTCCAGTATCGCAGAACGAATCCAGTGAGCTATCGTGGACTTGGAGGCCGGTAGAACTTTCCGGCGATCTTCAGAGATGACAAACAGGGAATCTGATTTACGAAGAGAGGCAGTCCTAGAAAGATAGACCCGAATGGCTCTGACCACATCCAACTTATGAAGAGACTTCTCCAGAGGATGAACCGGGTAAGGACAGAAAGAAGGGAGGACGATGTCCTCATTGATGTGGAAGGAGGATACCACCTTGGGAAGAAAAGAAGGAACGGGTCTGAGAACTACCTTGTCCTAATGAAGAATCAGGAATGGGGAACGACAGGATAAGGCTGCCAACTCAGAGACCCTCCTAATGGACGTGATTGCGATTAGGAAGGCCACCTTCCAAGAGGAAGGAAAAGATGTCCTGAAGAGGCTCGAAGGGCGCAGACTGGAGAGCGCTCAGGACCAGGTTAACGTCCCAGGGGTCCAACGGAGAACGGTAAGGGGGAGCCAAGTGAGCCACCCCCTGGACGAAGGTCTTCACTTGAGAAAAGACAGATCTCTCTGGAAAAGGATGGACAGGGCGGAGACCTGTCCCTTTAGGGTACTGAGGGACAGACCCGAATCAAGTCCTAACTGGAAAAAAGCCAGAAGGGAAGGAAGGGAAAAGGACATAGGAAACACGCCTTCCTCACACCATCTGAAGAAAGCCTTCCAGTACCTGTGGTAAATGCGGGAAGAAGCTGGTTTTCTGGCTCTGATCATGGTCTGAATGACCTGGTGAGAAAATCCCGACTCCCTTAGGACCGCGGCCTCAACGGCCATGCCATTAAACTCAGAGACTGTGAACTCTGGTGGAAGAGGGGGCCCTGCTAGAGCCGATCCGGACGGTCTGGAAGCCTCCAGGGAGTGTCCAAGAGCATGTTTACCAATTCCGCGTACCAAGGACGCCTTGGCCAGTCTGGTGCTACCAGGATAACCGGAATCCCTTCCGACTTGATCTTCTTTACGACCCTTGGAAGCAAGGAAAGTGGAGGGAAAAGGTAAGGAAGCTGTAACTGAGACAACGGAATCACCAAGGCGTCTTAGGTGATGGCCAGAGGGTCCCGGGACCTGGCCACGAACCGAGGAACTTTGTGGTTCATCCGAGATGCCATGAGATCGACGTCCGGAGAGCCCCAACGCTGACATATCTGATTGAAGACTGAGGGATGGAGGGACCACTCGCCCGATGCTATGCCCTGGCGACTGAGAAAATCGGCTGCCCAATTTTCGACCCCCGGAATATGAACGGCTGAGATGGCCGGAACGTGACGTTCCGCCCAACACAGAATTTTTGCTGTTTCCGCCATCACCTGTTTGCTGCGGGTCCCGCCCTGATGGTTTATGTACGCCACGGCCGTGGCGTTGTCCGACTGAATGCGAACGGGTTTGCTTGCCAGAAGAGACTGCCAGCGGAGTAAGGCAAGGAAGACTGACCTGATCTCCAGAAGATTGATGGGAAGAAGGGCTTCCTGGGAGTCCCAGCAGCCTTGCGCTGTGTGCTGGAGGAAAACTGCTCCCCACCCGAGGAGACTTGCATCGGTGGTGATGACCTGCCACCGAAGAGGAAGGAAGGACCTCCCTCGCAGGACTGAAGAGGACAGAGTCCACCAGGCCAGGGACTGTCTCACCTGGAGGGGCAGACGAACAGGGCGGTCAACGTTTTGTTCCAGGTGGACAGGAGAAACAGTTGAAGAGGGCGAGTAGGGAACTGCGCGAAGGGCACAGCTTCCATGGAGGCGATCATCTTCCCCAGGACCCTCATGCAGAATTGAAGGGGAAGGGGGACTGTGCGCCTTAGGGATCGGACTCCCTTGCAGAGAGCTGAAAATTTGTCCTTTGGGAGGAGCACCCGGGACAAGTGCGTCGAATTCCATGCCCAGAAAGGTCAGACGCTGAGAAGGGGTTAGAGAGGACTTCTCCCGGTTGATGATCCAGCCGAGATGGGTCAGGGTGTCCAGAGTGACCTCAAGACTGAGCACAATCTCGACGGCATGAGCCCTTGATTAGCAAATCGTCCAGGTAAGGGATAATGAAAATCCCCCTGGACCGAAGAATGGCCATGACCGCCACGCCATGACCTTCGTGAAGACCCTGGGGGCCGAAGCCAGGTCGAAGGGAAGGGCCGTGAACTGGTAGTGATCGTCCTGAATCGCGAATCGAAGGAATCTCTGGTGCTGTGGACAAATCGAGATGTGGAGAAACGCATCCTGAATGTCCACGGAGCAGAGAAATTCCCCCGGCTCCATGGCGGCTATCACAGAGCGCAAGTATTCCATCCTGAAGTGTCGGATCCGAACGTGCCGATTGAGCAGTTTGAGGTCCAAGATTGGACGGTGGTAACCGTCTTTCTTCGGGACTACGAAAAGACTTGAGTAGAAGCCCGAAAACCGTTCGGCCATAAGAGAAGAAACCGCCTGAAGAAATCCTGGAGTCTGGGCCGGCTGGTTTGGTGGGTGAGAGAGAAAGAAGCGCCTTGCTGGGAGGGACGAAAATTCGATCTTGTAGCCGGATGTAACGATCTCCCTGACCCAGGCGTCGCTGACCACTGATAGCCAAGCGTCTCTGAAGGAAAGAAGCCTGCCTCTCACTCTGGAAAGACCCGTCACTCAGAGCTAAACCTGTTGGAACGGGACCCAGAAGGCTTTGCAGAACGGCCCTTTGGCCTCCAGTGGGGAGAGGGCTTGAAGGATGGCTTTCTCCGTTCTCCTGAAGCAGAGGAACGCTCTTGTTGGGGGGGAAGATTCAGAAGATTGAAAGGAACGAAAGGACCTAAAGGGCCAGGGGCCTTTCCTGTAGAAAGGGCGCTTAGGTCTGGACTGAGGGAGAGAGGTGCTTTTGCCTCCAGTAGCGTCCGAAATTATCTGGTCCAGTTTAGCCCCTAGGAGCCTGGAGCCTTGGAAAGCCAGATTGGTGAGAGACTTCTTGGAGATAGTATCTTCTTGGAGATAGTATCTGCCCTCCAGGCCTTTAGCCAAAGAATGAAGCGTATAGCCACGATGTTGCTGCTCGCTCTGGCCTGCCGTGTCTAGGGGGGCTGCTAAAATGTATTTGCCAGCAGGCCAATTTGGTCCGCTTACACCGCCAGCTCGTCTGGAGGGGCTGAAGATAAGATGCCCCTGCAAAGAATCTTAGCCCAAGCTGACACGGCTTTTGCCACCCACGTGGAAGCGAAACTGGGACAAAGGGATGCATCAGTTGCCTCAAAGGCTGATTTGGCCAGTCACGTCTTTAAGAGACGCACCATCTGGCAAAAAAAGGACCGTCTTGGAAGAGAGACGAGAGACCGGCGGATCCACCTTGAGGGACTCTGCCCATTTGCAGAGGAGATCGGTATTAAAGGGGTACAGGACGTCCAAGTGCTTCCTTCCCTGCAAGAGCTTTTCGGGGTGTTCCCAATGTTTTGCCAGAGTAGAGTCAAACTCCTCGTGGTTGGGAAAGGTGCTGAGGGCCGCTTCACCCGTTTGAACGAGACTGAGGAGTCCTGAGGAGGAACCTCGTCCTCTTTCAATTTGAGGGTTTGAGAGATAGCCGGAGGTGGGAAACGCAAGCCCATAGATTTCCATGTAGCAGTGGGCGCTGACGAAGATCCTCTTACCTGTCCTGTAGTCCCGGGGAGCAGTAACCACAGGGGCCTTCGGATGTAGAAGGCCGCTGGGAGCCCGGATCTTCCTCCCCGCACTGTGTCCGGACAGTGCAGAAGACGGCGTCAACCCCTTCAGAAGGGGGGAGATCACCGCTGGTGACCATCGTATTCCTCTCAGCCCTCTCCAGGGAGAGGGGTGAGGAGGGGAATTGGCAGGACCAGCCACGGCAAACAGCCCATAGCACCCAAAGGTGGTAGGGGAAGGGTTCCTGCCTGCGGACTGAGACTTGTTATGCGGACGACACCACACTGCTCTCACTCAGCCGCATAGATATGGGAAGGCAGGGTGAGAATTTACACCCTGATTCCCTGAGAGCTGTATCTGGAATAAAAAGGGAAAAGATTAATAAAAACACAACAAACCTGAAAAGAAAAGGTAGATTAGTTGCGGATCTTGGGAGATCCAGGTCCACCTCCAACAGACACTAAGCACAAACGGAGGTACTTAGTGCCTGACAGTGGGTGTATACTGCCGGGGGAGGAGCCACTTTTTCCTTTTTTTGCATAGTGTCAGCCTCCTAGCAACAGCAGCATTCACCCATGGTTACCTGTATCCCCCAATGAAGCGATAAAGAAATATGCCCCGTCATGATCCCCCTTCCATGCAGAAATGTGCCCCATCATGATCCCCTTCGTGAAGAAATATGCCCCATCATG
>VIAB01011818.1:11496-24961 GCA_009801035.1 Oophaga pumilio
ATTATAATTAAAATGTTAATATTAATATTGATCATGATTAATTTTAGCCTATTGGTTCGATCCTCTATAACAGTCACTTTCTCATGTGGCCCCTCAGGAAAATTAATTGCCTTCCCCTGTGTTACAGCATTGCACTGGAAAATGACACAGCATTTCTAAAATGTAACAATTTAGTGAACTAGTAAGAAGAATATGCAATATACTATATACTGTAAATATACAATATATCTTTCTCAGGTTTAAAGGATGTATTGTATTGTCTAAATGGATTCTCTATCACACAGGTTTTCCTAAGGGTCTTAAAAGACTGCTTGAAGACAAGTTTGTAAAAAAGGTTGGAGTTGGTATTGAAGGTGACCAATGGAAGTTATTGAGCGACTGTGACCTGAAATTGAAAGGATTTATCGAACTTACGGATTTGGCCAATGAAAAAGTATGTAACATTTTGAACTTTTTAAAATATAGGTATACACATTCCTATTAAATGCAGGTATAATTTCTCTTTTTTTTTTCTCTTTCTCTCTCTTTCTTTCATTGTATCTGTCCTGTACGAATGCTGAACTCGTAATTTTAGGGTTCACCGATCTCTGTTTGTTAAGCCTGACATAGTTTTAAGACTGCTCTCTTCCAAACTATTTCTTGGATCACACTATTTCAAACTGTAACTTGGCTGAACTGATTGTGCTATGTTAACTAGATGGGAAAGCGAAATGCGTCACTGTCTGACTACAGCCATTGGGGGGTGTATACCAACCCCATACAGCAGAAATCAGGGCAACCTTTATCTTGAGTTGACAGCTTTAGTGTTTAGATCTTTAACCCCTTAACAACCGCCGATACGCATTTAAACGGCCGTCGTTAAAGGTACTTATTCCCTCATCGCTGTTTTAAAATGGCGATCGGGATTAAGGGAAAAAGCGCCACCGAGCGGTGGCTTTTCCCGTGGGTGTCAGCCGTACATGAGAGCTGACATCCTGCAGTATCGGACCCAACCGGTTTTGCTACCAATCGGGGCCGATTAACCCCTTAAATACCTCTGTCAATCGTGACAGTAGTATTTAAGTTGTTATAAGGGTGTCACAAGACCCCCTTAGTAACCATTGAACCCCCCGCAATGAGAAACGCGGGTTACCATGGTACCCTGAGGTCACGTGATGACCCTAGGGAACGATGGCTTGTGATATCTACCAATAAGCTACAGGAACAGTGAGTCACTAACAGTCTCATACACTACTGTACATGAGTACAACAGCGTATGAGACAGGTGATCAAAATAAAAGTTATACATGTCCCATAGTGGGACGAAGTAAAAATGTAAAATAAAACATGTAAAAAAAAAACACATTCTCACACAAATCACTAAAATCTGTTTCCCCACTCAAAATGTAGCATTTATGATAAAACAAAAATAAACAAAAAAAAGTACTCATAATTGGTTTGTCGCTAAGTCCGGAACTCTATAAAACTTGCACTTTATTTATTCTATTAGGGGAATGCTGTTAATAAAAATGATAAAAAAGCCCAAAATGTAGCTGTTTCATCATACACAAAAAGTGAATAAAAAGCGATCAAAAAGTCATATGTAAAAAAAAAATGGGATAAATAAAAACGCCAAATCATCCCATAAAAAAAATTCCTAATATCTCTCCTTTCGCAAAAAAAATAAAGTTAAAGCTCTCAGAATCTGACAATGCAAAAACAAATTCATTTTTGTAAAATATTGTTTTTAGTCTGTAAATAGAGCTAAGTTTAAAAAAAAATATATAAATCTGGTATCTCTGTAATAGTACCAATCCGATGAACAGATCACTGACTTCTGGGGTCATCACACAACACAGAACCAGACCCCAATCAGAGGGCAATAAAACTTTCACACTCCTTATCTATGAACTGTTCCAATATTTATGTTCATCTCTATCTCCCATAATGACCGTTCTGCTTCAGGTCACTTGTCTTATCGCGTTAATTCTGTGCTGTTTTGTGTATAAATATGTGATTCTTCAGATTTTGTATTAGTTTAGCCTGATAAAGAGACCTGAGTAGTCTGGAAAGCTTGCAATTTGTTACCATCTTTTCAGTTAGCCATTAAAAGGTGTCAACCAGTGAGGATTCTCAATTCTAAATATTTTTCTAATTATTCCTGCAAATTTTGCTTTCAAAATGTCAAATGGCGCTCCTTCCCTCCCAAGACCTGCTGTGCGCCCAAGCAGTGGTTTCCCACAACTAATGGGTTATTGAAATGCTCATGAGAAATTGCACAACACATTTTAGGGTCCATTGTCTCCTGTTACCCTTGTGAAAATAACAAATTTGGAGCTAAATTAAACATTTTGGGAAAAATTTAAATGTTCATTTTTTCTTTCCAAATTGCTTTAGTACCTCTGAAGCAACAGAAGAATTAATAAACTTCTTGAATGTGAGTTTGAGTACCTTGAGGGCTGCAGTTTTTTGAATGGTGTCACTTTTGGGTATTTGCTGTCATATAGGTCCCTCAAAGTTACTTCAAATGTGATGTGGTCTCTAAAAAAAAAAAAAAATGGTTTTGTAAATTTTGTTGGATATATGAGAAATCACCGTTCAACTTTTAACCCTTCTAACTTCCTAACAAAAAAAAATGTTTCCAAAATTGTGCTGATGTAAAGTAGACATGTGGGAAATGTTGTTTATAAGCTATTTTATGTAATATAACTGTCTGATTTAAGGGCATAAGAATTAAAAGGTTAAAAATTGGAAAATTTTCAAAAGTTTTGCCAAATTTCCTTTTTTTTCATAAATGCAAGTCATATTGAAGAAATGTTACCACTATCGTGAAGTATAATTTGACAAAAAGCCAAATCAATTTCTGGATCCAGTGGGATACGTTGAATTGTTCTAGAGTTATTACCTCTTAAAATGACACTGGTCAGAATTGTAAAATTTGACTTGTTCATTAAGATCAAAATTGTCTCGGTCACTAAGGGGTTCAAATAAACTTTTGTCTATTTTGTTTACACATATATTTATATATAATAGCATTTTTTTTGTAGCTTCAGTGTAAGGAAAAGTGGAGTCTGAATGGCTTGGTCAAACATCTATTCAATAAGCAACTTCTGAAAGATGACTCTGTGCGTTGCAGTGACTGGGATCGATTTCCTCTTAGTGAGGACCAGAAGCTTTATGCTGCCTCAGATGCTTATGTAAGTTAGAATGACATTAAATATTTTATCTGTCACGACTCTGTTGTTGGGCGTTCCGGGACCAGAAGCTCCTTCCCTGACTTTAACGCTACGGGCATCCTAGGTCACTCTGTTCACCAGATTACTTCTCTTGGTGAAGATGCCGGGCCACGTACCTTGCCTTACCTCCTGAATCGGCCCTCAGTCTGTACCCTTCCCCCACTCAGGAAGAGGGGAGTAGTAGTGTACCATAATACACCAACCAGACTAACAAGATAATGCGAACAGGGGTAACAAAAAATACCAAACATACAAATATACACACATAAACAACAGAGGAATGCATGGGGAAGTGGAGGATGTTGTAAAACCAAAGTAGGAGAACAAAGGAAATTATTACATACTCAACCTAGCAACAGTCACAGATAAATCCACCAAACACCTTTCTCCAATATCCACCAGCAACCTCCAGCCATGCAGCAAAAGCTAACTCTGACAATGAGTACTAGCAGGACTCGGTTTATATAGGAAATAGGAGTGGCTAACAAAGCGCAGCTGAGAGCTTAGCTCCAAGAGCTCCCAACAGAGCAGATTAACCCCTGCTGTGCCCAAAGAAATTTACACTGTTTAATAAGAAGTTCAAGTGCCCCTAATTCATGCAGGAGTAGAAGAAATCAGATACTGTGGTTTTCTGTCCCGCTAAACCTGTGACATTTATTTATTTTTCCTTCAGTTGATTCAGAAATTTATGGATTAAACTATTATCTTATGTGTTTAATATATATTGTACTAGTGCCACTACTTAGACGGCAAAGTTGTGCCACAGAAAGTGACATTTTAGGCAACCACCCACGGAGTCAGTGCAGCAGACCGGTGGACCTTCTTCCACAATTGGTTGGGTCTAATAATTGGGATACTACATGGTTGCTGAACCTCAGACAATCTCAGGTTGAGCTCTCTACTTAGGTTTGTTAGGTGTTAGCTTGGAGAGCTCCTTAAACGGAATTTGTCAGGAAGTTTTTACATATGTTAGTAGTCATATAACTTTCTAGGTCCCAAATCAGTTTGTAATTACTCTGGGTTTGTGTCTGTGCACTTGGACTGCTTCTTCTAAAAGCAATGACATGCCCCCAGTGTACTTCTGACCTGATTTGCGCTTCACTCCTGTGCTAGATTTTTCATGACGATCTGATTTAGTCCCCTAATAAATTGATACTTTTTGTTAGAGATTAAATGTGCTAGCCATAAAAAAAAAAATCTACCGTAGAAGTGAAGTCTGGTTGAAAGTGCACTGGGGAAATGTCAATGCTGGTAGAAGAAGCAATCCAAGTACATTGCCAGGCCTTCATTGCAATTCTTGCTGATTAGTCTAGATTTGTCATGACTGGCATATTGGATCTCTTCTAAAGAAAAAACAAAAATGATCATTTCTATTGGTGGATTACACTGCCATTTCCCTACTTCTATAGGTAAAAAAAAATTGGTGACAGACTCCCTTTAAGAAAGGTATGACTTGTATATACAGTGTTTCTAGCCTAACAAATATTTTCAACCTCTGGTGATTAAAACTTGTATGGAAAAACATATTTGCTTTGAGGTGTTGGGCTGCACTTGGGATGCTCTGTGATTGAAAGTTGCACTCTGATTACATTCGCATTCCTACACATTTTCCGACTAATTTACATGTGGCAGTGTTTCCCAGAGATTGGATTACTATAAGTACAGTGTCATTTTAATTGATGTTATATGACCTAAACTGACGAGCAAAAGGGTAACAATGTTTAGAATTTTTGAATTTAAGGCTCCATATCTCACAATCCACTACTGCTTAGAAACGGAGACGACCAGCATTTTATAGACAATCATCTTGGCTATCTCATACATAAATTTGACTTGCAACTATTTAGCTTATGATTAGTTATGCAGATTTTTGTCATGTCACTGCATTGTTACTGTTTTGCTCCTAAAAATCTACATGTTAATTTTTCCTATTTTGTTAGTATTTTGTAAATCCACCTTTAGCTTTCAACACTGCCTGAATCCTTCTGGGCATGCTCTTGATCAGATGCAAACATGTCTCGAACGAAATCTGATCCCATGTCTGTTCTACACATTCCCAAAGTTGGTGCATGCTAGATAACTCACTTGGGTATGTATACAGCTTTTTCGTCAACTCTACCCGTACTCACAAGTGTTAGATTGGGTTGAGGTCTGGGGACTGAGAGGGCCAATCCAGCTCCTCTACTTCATTGTCATTTAACAATTTCTCTGTCAATCTCGACGTATGCTTTGGGTTGGTACCTTTTCATACCCATAGTACTCGTGTGTACAAATTAACTAATCCTATAGGATACTCACAAATATCTCAGCTTTGATCCCACCAATGATCCTGGTCAAGTGTTCAACGCCTTTTGGCTGTGAAACAACTACAAATCATCAGACTTCCTCCACCAAACTTGACAGTTCCTTTAAATTCTCAATCCTTCAGCCCAATTTTCCCTTGTTTTTTCCAGACCCATTTGCACCTATCAGAGCTTATCTATTGACTTTCATCTCATCACTTCTAATCACCCATTTCCAATCTTCTACTTTCCACTTTTTGTACTTTTTTGCAAACTTCTTATGACTACATTGAAGTTGAGGCTTCTTTACCTTTTTTTCCGGCCGCTATTCAAGACTTATGAAATGTGCATCACAAGGTGCTTGCATGGATTTCTGTGTTCTCACTATTATAAAGCAATAGACCTTGGGATGAGCCAACTTGTTGACTCTGATATTCCTTGGATGTCTTCCTTCTGGCTTTTGAATGGATGGACGGACTTCATTTCGTATTCTTTCAAATGTCAGGGCACTCACATGACGCAGTTTGACAATTTTCTTGGCCTAGAGACCGCCATCGATGAGCTGGATGATGCTGTTTCTCTTTTCTTAGGTAATCTTCTTCATGGCTGCTTTTCAATTCAAACCAGTGACCTTTTGCTTGGGAATCTCTGGCCATTCACAAAATGATGGCAGAGCCCCCGCATTATATCCGCATTATAAGACACACTCCCATTCCCCCCCCCCAAATTTTGGGGAAAAAAAGTGCGTGTTATAATCCGAAAAATACGGTATACAATGCACACTACCACTCCTCATGTCCTGTATATATATACTGCACAGTACCACTTCTCCTGTCCTGTATATATAAAAAGGCACAGTACCACTTCTCTTGTCCTGTATATATACACTGCACAGTACCACTTCTCCTGTTCTGTATATATACACTGCACAGTACCACTCCTCCTGTCCTGTATATATAAAAGGCACAGTACCACTTCTCTTGTCCTGTATATATACAATGCACAGTACCACTTCTCCTGTCCTGTATATATAAAAGGCACAGTACCACTTCTCTTGTCCTGTATATATGCACTGCACAGTACCACTCCTCCTGTCCTGTATATACACGCTGTACAGTACCACTTCTCCTGTCCTGTATATATACACTGCACAGTACCACTCCTCCTGTCCTGTGTATATACACTGCACAGTACCACTCATCCTGCCCTGTCTATATACACTGCACAGTACCACTGCTCCTGTCCTGTTGCGGGATAGGCCACATTGGACTTTGGGAGGGTCAATATTGGTTTATTATTTTCCCATAGAAATACTGAAAAGAAAAAAAATATTGGAAAACCCATTTCAATGGATTATCCCAAGTAATCCCCTATCCCGAGAACTTTCCAACCACTGGGACCTGCAAGATCCCGAGAAGCGGAGCTGTTAAGAGCACCATGTAATCGGATCTGTGGTCGCTCATTCGCACTGCGGCGCTATTCACATGTGGCTCTTTAAGAGGAGTGTTGAGGGGTAAGACAAAGTATAGCAAAATTCACTGATCTGGGGTTGTGAGTGTTATAATATGTGAGCTGGTGGGGTTTGTGTGGCAGGGCTGCTTTTTTGTCCCGGCTCTGGTGTCTGCGCACCTGCTCTGAATACAGGGGAATTGTGACTATGTACATCACACATTGTCCCGCTTCAGCATTTTGCAATCACATAGTGACTCACTTATTCTTCCTCCGCTGCCCAGGAGCTGTAATATGATCAGACCATGTTCCTGCATGGTCAGACATGGCCATTACAGTACACAGCAGGGCAACATTAATAAGACTATTTCCGCATAGGTACGTACTACTTTTTTTTTTATAATTATACAACTTATTATTATTACAAAATCTATTAATTTAAATGAACTTTGTTCGTGGGAAACCCCTTTTTAAGTGTACCTGTAGTGCAAGTAATGATTTTTTTGACATATAAACAAAGCACTGTAAAGGCGCTGTGGAGTATGTTGGCGCTATTTAAATAAGGAGATTATTATTTATTTTTATATATTTTCATAGACCAAGATGGCTCTTGTAAGTAATCAGACATAATTTCTGGTAGTATTTGTGACCATTCTACACCACCAGAGTGTAGTTTTGATCCTCGCTTTGATACCTGCCATATGTTCTTTTGTGTGTCCTTCTACTGAGAGACAGTATACGCTATCAATATCAATGAGATGGTGACTTTCCAAGTTTTATAGTAAGTAGGGACGGGCGATTAATGCAATTAGTTTTGCGATATTCCAATTAATTTGATGTTTTTGCTATCTCTTTGTAGCACAATTCTGAATTTGGCCATCAGCTCACATCAAGAGCCTCAGCAGTGACAATGAACCTGAAAAAAAACTAATCCTGTGCTGGACTAATCCTGCACATCTAGCTACAAGACATCACATATTATATAAAGGATAATATATGACTGATGGTTAATAGTATTAGTTGTATAGTATTTTATTATTGAACAACTACAGTGCTGTCTGTCGTTCCAAAAGATTCAGGTTAAGTGAGGTTTTGTCCTTCTTAGGAGAATATCCCATGTGTGCAGAATTATTGGGCAATGGTACGTGTGCAGAATTATGTAACTAAATGGAAAATGTATATTTTCCCATCTTAATTGGTTGTCCCACTTTAACAGATGATAATAAACCACTCCATGTACAAAATACATTTTTTACGTTTAAAAAAAAATTATCTGTGACCAATATAGCCACCCTTCTTTTCAATGGCAGTCATAAGCCTTCCATCCATAGAGTCTGGAGATTCTCAAAGGGAGTCTGTCAGAAGGTTTTAAGGTTTTTGCTACCTCATCTCAGAGCAGAGTAATATAGGTAAAGAGAAGCTGAATCCAACAATGTATCACTTAGATTACTTGGTATAGCAGTTCTGACACAGAGCTTTTAGATTAGGCAATGAAGCTTTTAGATAAGGTGATGAAGCAGAACTGAGAAAGCAAACCCCACCCACACCCGACTCTCTGTGTACAAAGTCCATAGACAGTGAGGAGCTTATCACAGGAGGAAACGTTGCCAGACTTGTCCGCAATGTTAACTTCTTAGTGATAAATCCTTCACAGTTAGTAAACAACAGTATCCCTTTAATAATAATTCATAATATTTTTTTATAGCGCCAACATATTCTGCAGCACTTTACATTTTAAAGGGGACTTGTACAGACAATAAAGACATTACAGAATAAACATAACTCAGATACCAAAAGGAGTGAGGGCCCTGCTCGCAAGCTAACGATCTATGAGGAAATAGGGGAAACACGAAAGGTAAAGTGACACATCTCTGAATTCTGTGTTTCAGCCTCTATCTTCTGTTATCTTCAAATTGCATAGCAAACAGATTAAAGGGAATCTATCGATGATCAACTTTTTGGGCAGCACCAACCATAGCCTCCCCGACACTGTTGTCCTGCACTTTAAGTCTTCGGCTTATGAAGGGCCCACAAGTTCTCAATAGGATTTAGATCAGATGAGGAACGGGTCAATGTCCTTATTGAAACAATTGGCTGTAGGTCTGGGAGTTGATTTCGAGTCCATCTTCAAACCGAAAGGCCCAACTAGCTCATCTTTACTACTACAAACATATGCTAGTACCCACCTCCACCTTGCTGGCCTTTAAAAAAAAAAAGACTAAAATCATGGGAGTAGTAGCCATGGGTATGCAAAATTTATATTTGTATTGAATTCACAAAAATTGAAGAATATTAGAAAGACAATAAAAGAATACAATATATCACACATAGGTGTAACCACACCATGTACCACAAAGGTAAATGCAGCTAAATTGGCATAGAGATGTAATTATGGTAGAAAAATTGTATAGACATTAAAAGGAGTAATATTACCAAAGTTAAATAGCAATATTGTGGATTGAAATCCTACATGCGATAATAAAAAACAACTTAAAGTCACTAGCAGATATAGCCACTAAAGTGAGCTAAAGGGTATATGAAAAAATACTGATAATAAAGCTCCAAAACACACCTCATTACTGCTGATAAAAATAGTATGGGAAAAAGTGTTTAGGTGACCATACAAATGGTTTATAGGCAGTTATATGGAATAGCACAATAGCTGAAATGTAAGACAATAATGGTAAATCAATAGAACATGTAGTACAACCTGTGTGGCAGCCACAGAAGCACCACTGACGTGTGTTTTGCGTGTTGCTTCTTCAGACATGCAGCATATTATTTTCTGCACCAAATCTGCAAGTCAAAAATACTCTTAATGTGCATAACATGTTAGGTTTCTTATTCACTTTTGCTGGTATCAGATTTTGCTTCAGGTTTTGTCACAAACCCGCAAAGAAAAAATCATAACAAAAGTACATTAAAACTGCAACGTGTGCACACAGCCTAAATTTTTGAAGACTTTTTTGAGGGTTATATACTAACAAAATGTACTCCAGGTCACGGAATAGTTTATGGGTGAGCAATATAATACTGATAAAGTTTGAACAAGTTTTATTAGGGTAGTACAAAACCTCCAAGGCATAGACTGACAGCTCATGCCAGGTGTTCAGCTTTGAGACCCAATAGTTGAAAGTTGCAGCGGAATTAGGGAGTACTCTGGTTTCGTTGGCTAGGTTTTGCTTGTTCATCTTTAAAAACTTTTCCCTCCTTATCAAAAATACCTGGTCATTGGGTGCTGGGCTGGTGTCATTAAATTGGCTCACGCCTTCAGCAGTGTACCCCTGCCTCTTCTGTGTTTCTCCCTAGCCTTTCCTCCTTGGTTGGGCAAAGAAGCTTGCCCCCTGCCGCTAACTTTATCCAATGGGAATTTTTTCAACATATTTTCCACCATGGCTTTCTGATATCGCACCATTTTAGAAGACCTCTCCACTTCTGGAAGAAGAGATGCAAATTTCTCCTTGTAGCAGTGGGTCTAGCAGGGTGACCAACCAGTACTGCCTTTCTTTTTTTGTCCAAGATGAATGTAACGTGAGGGTCACGGGAAAAGCAGCGTCACATAGTTGGCCATATGTGCCAAGGTCCATACAGCCAACACTTCCCTATCTCCACCATGATGATGACTCTCCATCTCTTCCTCCTCATTCCCACCCTCAGCCCATCCACGTAGGAGAGACGGGACAAAGGTTGTGTTGCTGCTAGCCTCTGTTGTGCTACCCACCAGCTCCTGTTCCTCCTTTTCCTTCTTCATCATCCACCACATTGTTACCCAATCCCCACTGAGCAAATGAGATGAGGCTGGGCTGGCTACAATCTGTGTGACATGTCTTCTTACATCCTCACCTGGTCCGCATTTAAAGCTTCATGTTTAATTGTGAGCAGCAACTGTCTAAGTAGGCACTAAAGCGGGATAGTTGCACTAACTATGGCGTCATCGTCACTCACCATCTTTGTGGAGTCCTAAAAGTCTTGGAGAACGACACAAATTTCAGACATTCATGCCCACACTTCAGTTGTTATGAGTGGAGGATGACTAGAATGCAAACGGGTGTGTTGGAGCTGGTACTCAACCACTGGCCTCTTCTGCTCACAAAACTTTGCCGGCATGTGCAGTGTGGAGTTCCCGCTTGTGTTGACGTCGCTCACCAGTTGGTGAGCTGGCACTTGCATGCGCTGCTGCAGCACTGTGGCAGCTGTAGCCGACTTGCAGAAATGGGCACTGACACGGTGTACTTTGATCAGAAATTCTGGCAAATATGGGTATGTTTTCAGAAACCGCTGAACTAGTTAGGCACATGTGCCAAGCATGGTATGTGTGTGAGCTTGCCAAGCTTCACAGTCACCACCAGGTTACGCCCATTATCACATATGACCATGCCGTGTTCGGGTTTCAGTGGCAAAAACCACAGATCTGTCTGGTCTGTTATTCCTTTAAGTAACCGGTATGCGGTTTGTCTCCTAGGCAAATTAGCTTCAATAGAGCTTGTTGCCGCTTCGCTGAGGCAGTGCTGCAGAGCTTCTGGCTTCCAGCTGATGTGGACGATGTGCTCTGAGATACCACATCAGAGATGGAAGATGAGGAGGGAGTGCAGGAACTGCTGTAGGAGGTGGAGGAAACCCTGATACAAGTGGGGCCCGCAATCCTCGGCATCGGGAACACATACTCCGTGCCAGGGTGTGACTTGGCTCAAGCTTCCACAATGTTCACTGTTATGATTTGGTAGCCAAGGAGGACAGGAGCAAAAAACAGCAAAGGCAGCCAAACACCCAGAGAGGTTGGGAACTAATGGGTTGCAGATCCCTAAGATAACTGCCCAACTAGAAGCAGCCGTGGGACGTACCTACGGTGACCTAGACGCCTCGGCACAGCCGGAGAGATTAGCTACACCTGAAGATAGAAACAGGAAAGCTAACTGCCCCGGAGTAGAGCCCCAAAGGAATAGGTAGCCCCCAAGCATATAATGGCCGTTAGACAAGTAGAAACACAAACGCAGGCAGAAAATAGAGTGAGCAAATGCTGGGGCCAAATACTGCCTAGATAGGACAGTACAGAACACTATCTGCAACCCAGCAAAACCCTAGAAAATTCCAACACTTCTGATTTAAAAAAATGCTGAGACCACACGATCTCGCCACCCGCTAAATCAGATCTCTGGTGTGATCAAGGTGCTAACCCGCAGCCACTCAAATAGCAGGGACAGAGCAATGGAGCAAATAAACAGTGGCTACTGAAAAGCAGAGAGTGGCACAGGCCCCTGGAGGGGAGCCCGGCTAACCTCCCACAAAAGTGCAGACAAAAAATGGAAATTGCAAACACGGTAGAAACAAGCAGAAAATATCTTATCTGAAAGTAGCAGACGAAGGCAAGACACCAGCTAACTTCCAAATGAACCAGGAAACAACATTTGATCACCGGCGAGGATCATGGGAAGGCAGCTCACTTATATCAGCCCAGTCAGTCTCTTCTGATTGCCAGTCATCGCTCGCAGGTGATGGACTTCTACTATTCAACACTGGTTCAATACCCTCAGCAACCACCAGAGGGAGCCCCAACTCAGAAGTAATTTCCAACATGCTTACAACAGTTCACCCAGTGTGCGTCAGGGAAGTGTAGTGTCACTGGCCTCAAGCGCTTGTCCACGTGTCGGTTGTTAGGTGGGCAATGCCAGTAAGTGCTGTTGGTAAGGGCACGGATGATGTTTCTGGACACGTGCTGGTACAAGGCGGGGACGTCACACTGGGAGAAAAAGTGGTGGCTGGTGACTGTGTACAGAGGGACGGCTTCGATAAGTTGGTGGAAATCCTCCGTGTCTACCAGCCTAATTGGCAATATTTCTATGGCAAGCAACCTGCAATTGTGCCCGTTTAGCATTTGGGCCTGTGGGTGGGTGTTTGGGAAGTTTCTTTTTCATTCATGGGGTTAAGACATCTGAATGCTTGACTGGGACATGGATTTGAAAGTCTCTGATGAAGGTAAGTCACAATGTGCAAGGCAGGAGGCATCTGCGCCAGTGTTTTGGACAGGGGATTGGGAAGCACCTAGCACAGGGGAAGAGGCAGTGGTGTCGCCCAATGGCACTGATCTTGTACTCAGGCGTTCTGCTCACCGAGTCGGGTGCTTAGATGACGTGCCTGATCATGCTGGCGTTTCGAACACACTGCGTGTTCTTAAACTCAGTTACGGAGAAAGAAGGAAGGATTCTTAAAGCTACCACACTGATCAGCATGATAGCCGTAATTAAAACACAGCTGTGACACTGTGAAATAATAACAACTTGTAAGGCCGTGCCCCGGAAATGACTGCTTGCCTTGGATGACTTCCGGGGCCAGGAAAGAGTAGCGCATGCGCTGTAATGATTTTATGCTTTGCCCACTGTTGGGCAAAGCACACTTCACATGCGCGGGGCTGAATTTGAAATGCGCAATTGCGGGAAGCTGAACGCCGTCTGTGGGATCCACAGACTGCCCTACGCAGGTGATGCCGAGGAGCGGGGGGGAGGACATAGAAAACGCCACCCT
>VIAB01011818.1:50854-67338 GCA_009801035.1 Oophaga pumilio
AAGCAAATGGAGAAAAAAACGTGTGCTCTGGATTGCTTTTGAATAAAATTATTAGGATTAAGATGCTAAAATTTTTTTCCTGGCTACTGATACCTCTGGGGCTATGTATATACGGTCAATATATGTAATAACCTGCAGCAGCAGACAGTAATGGAATGGACCCTCTTGATGTATGCAATGAAGTATGCCACATACAATGCCTGCCTGACTAGCAGTGATATCTATATACCCACATACAATGCCTGCATGCCTTGCACTGATATGTATATACCCACATACAGTGCCTGCCTACCTAGCACTGCAATCTATATACCCCGTAATTAGTCCTTAGAAGGAATATTGATTTAGCTGGATTTGTGTATTCAATTATGGCACACCCACACTTAACTTATAAACCAACAAATCTGACCCTATCTCGGCAGCAGCTCTCCCTACACTCTCTGATTCTGGAGCAGAGTGTGACAAGCATGGTGGTGCCAGGTCTCTTATAGACCTGATGACGCTGAGCGGCCAGCCAATTACTGTAATACCACAACCAAGATGGCTGCGGCATTACAGTGGGTGGCAGACAATCCCTGCATGTTGATTCGCGCTCTAAAGAGCTCCAAACATGCAGAGCGGGAACCCGAACTCCCGCTGATCAATTCCGGAAATGCTCGGCGCTTGCCGAGTACAGCGATGCTCGGGCGAGCACTGAGCATTACAGAGTATGCTCGCTCATCACTATTATTAATGCATCCTGTATTAGGCCTCGTTCAGACATTTGATTTTTGCGTATGCTTTTCATGGATAGCACTTGTAACCGTTAATTTATGGGGTCATTCACAAAGACATGTCAAATTTTGATCCAAGAATCCGCTCAAAATCGGCAATGCAAGTCTGTGGGTCCATGAAAAAAATCCCTTTTAAAAAGAAGACCGTGAAGAAACTTTTTTTTTTTTCCTCTATGCAGAAGAAAAAAATTTACACCCTAATCATGCTGAGTGTGTGGTGTGTTGTGAGTGTGGTCTCGGTCCGTTTTTATCATACATGAGAAAATCTGATGTCTGGATGATGAGTGAGTCCTTTTTTTTAATGGCAGGAGGAGGAGGAACCTGAACCGTCTTTTGTATTTGATAGTGATGAAGAATTTGAGACTGAGATGCTCAAGGTAAGAGATTTTACGTGCACTCCCGTCAGTAAATTGGTTACATTGTCATATGTACTGCTTATAGACATATACGAATACAGGACTGTCAAACTTGTGGCTCATCATATTACTGCATCTATTTTTTCAGAAACATTTTTAAAACATGTAAAAGAAAATCTATCATGTTTTTTATTTTGATTCTGCTATTGGATTAAAACACAATAAATGCATCAAATTCTACAGATTCTAGCAGTCGAACACCATGTGCCAGCCACAAAAGCCTTCCTTACCTAAGACGTTGCTGATTCAATCTGCAAATCCACTTTAAATATCAATAAGGAAAGCTACGATCTGCAAATGACCTATTATTTAAATAAAAAAAAATATTAGCAATGTTTTTTTTCCTCAGTAACATGATCTCTATTAGAAAAACAAAATTAGTAGGCTTGCAATTCCCACAGCGTCCATTGGGCAGTTTTAAACTCGTACTTACTGCCTTTTCAGCGAGGCTTTTAAAGGGAAGGTACAGCAATAATTTTGCATTAATAATTGTTAATTATATAATCAATTATTTTGAATCTTAAATTATATGTACAACATTGATTATTTTCTTGTTATTAATTTTTACTTTAGCCACTAAGTGCTGCCATTTTTTTTTTGTTGTGTTATTGTCTGAGCACAACACTTACACACCTCAGATACGGCAGTCTCTGGACGTAAGAGACTGCGGTCGGATGGCGACTGCATCTCTTGTATTGCGACTGCCTTACGTAGTGAGAGGAGATCGTGGCCATCTTTGTTGAGCCCGCAGTGTATGCTGTGGCCTCCTCTTTCCTTCTATCATCGCACACACTGCTCAATCATTGTGTGCTATTGTATATAGAAAACGTGTGCACAGCTGACTGCTGGTGCTCAGGTAGGTTTCCAAACCGTAATTAATATAAAAATAGAACCCGGCACTCAACTTAGTGTAAAGATTGTAGGTGATTTTATTCAATCCCAAACAGTAGCATTACAAAACGTTTCGGTCAATACAAAAGACCTTCGTCAGTTGCATACTGAGGGTTGTGGTACATATACAATGGCCAAGTCACAGGACAGCAATATGGTGAATGCCAAGAGGCTATATTGTAGTCAGGTATACCATGTCAACAGCTGCAACTAAGGCTGCATCCACCCTCCTATTTAACCTAGTACACCTGACTACAATATAGCCTCTTGGCATTCATCGTATTGCTGTCCTGTGACTTGGCCATTGTATATGTACCACAACCCTCAGTAATAAACTGACAAAGGTCTTTTGTATGGACCGAAACGTTTTGTAATGCTACTGTTTGGGATTGAATAAAATCACCTACAATCTTTACACTAAGTTGAGTGCCGGGTTCTATTTTTATATCCGTGTGTGCTATGACAGGAGCCTACGGGGAGGAGGTGCCGGGGAGTTGAGGTCCAGGGTGAGGTGATTATCGTCAGTGAGCAGTGATCACAGCCTCTACAGTACAGGCTGCGATCACCACTCACCGCCGACCTGAACACACAGAATAAGACACAGCGCTGCTTGGGAGCGCAGGGAAGGTAAGTAGAAGCGGTTTTTTCTATGCACTGAATATATGGGGGCCTAATAGGGCCATATACCAGGGTGGGGGGTGGTCATATACCAGGATGGGGGGACCATATACCAGGATGGGGACGTATACCAGGATGTGGACGAAATATATGAAGATGTGAACGAAATATACCAGGATGGGGGGACCATATACCAGGATGAGGCCCAGGATGGGGACGTATACCAGGATGTGGACGAAATATATGAAGATGTGAACGAAATATACCAGGATGGGAGCGACCTAAACCACGATGGGCGCGTCATATACCAGGATAAGGCCCAGGATGGGGTCCATATTCTAGGATAAAATCATATATCAGGATGAAGGCCATACACCAGGATAAGGCCATGGATGGGGACATATACCAGGATGAGGCCCAGGATGGACGGTGCACATTCCAGGATGGATTGGCCATATACCAAGATGGTGGCCATATAACAGAATGCACTATATGGGGCCCATTATACAGTGAGGCACCATGTGATGCCATGATACTTTGGGGCACTATATGAGGCCATTATACTGTGAGGCACCATGTGGGGCACATGATACTGTGGAGCACTGTATAATCCCACCGTGTGTTACTCTAAGCATATCTAATCGCGCACGTGATACACTCCATGTATCTAACCTCTGCTTATGACACAGCACGCAGCATCAACGAACCGAATCGGTGCTGCCGTCCGTCCTCTGTAACACTGTTTAGTTGTCAGCATCACGGGCAGTTACCAACAAAATGGCTCGTACTGTGACATCGCACACATGTGAGCAGACCCCGCCAACATTTATTGCAGTCGCAATGTGAGCTAATGGTACACTAGCTTTTCATGGCAAATTTCAGCAGCTGGTCCCCCTAGTTTTTAAAAGTGAAAATACCAAACCTTTTTAAATTATTTTTCATATTTTAAGTAATTAAAAACGAATTATATTAAAAAACAAAACATTCATGCTTTCAATTTTTTTAATTGTTGAGAAAAAATGTTTTTTAATGGCACCTTCACTTTAAACAAAAGGTATTTTCAAATTATTAAATTGTTTTAAAAGTAATCTGTCAATAGGAGCAACCCTCAAGCTGTCTATAAGGTCATGTAGGTACTGTACTGTGTTAGTCACATGTCTCATACTTGTAACTCCCTTTTTTATTAAAAATGAGGTCTGGAGGCAGATTCTCAAGCAGATCAGTGTCTGGCCCATAGATCTTAACGGCGCATTTAAATATGAGTAAAACATGGACTTCTCTGGAACAAGACATTGGATTACAGATTTCAAGTTATCAATTTATTCAGCTACCTATTTCCCGCGTGTCCATACAGATGGCATAGGAAGATTGATCCTTCTGACAGATTCCATTTAATTAGCATGAAAATAAGCAAGTTTGCAATTAAAATGCTTTTTTTATGTACTGTCATTTTTCCATGATGAGAGCTTTCATAGTGTATAGCTGGTTTCCCTGCATAGCTCAATCACTAGTAAGTGCCTTGACCCTGGCAGTGTGCTAATAGTTACCTTCCAGGAGAGAAGTTAACTCCTAAAACACCAGAAACTTCTCTGCATTCTATTGCTCTTTGCACAGCAGTAAGCTGCTTACCTCTCTTCCCTTTCTTCTCCTGACAAACCACAGTTAGATTTCTTGCAAAATCACAAACCCCCAGCATTGGTTTCTCCCATAGCAGTTCTCCTAATCAAGCTCTCAGCTCTTGCTGGCCTGAGCCATGTGCTTGTCTGTAAAATACAGTGATAAGTGAAGACTTCAAAACAAACCACTTGATAGCTGATTGTGTTACAACAGAACTTGTCCTGAGCTGTATAGGTTTAATAGTACAATTCTGCTGCTTTTCAGGACCTATTTTAATGCCAATCCTCTCTAATGTGAATCCTCTCTACACTGAAATCTACATTTCTGTGGAGGGGTAGTGGTCCTGCTGTGATTAAAAACACCTGAGAGTCAGAGTGCTCAGTCAGAAGGCTAATGAATACAAATTTCAAAAAACTGACCATCACATCCAAACATAAACTAAGTGTGAACAGGTGCTTACCTAGAGTGACCAATTTGTATACACTCAAACAAATAAGGCAGCACTCCGCAGCGCCATAGTATGCAAATATGAAAATTGGATTGCATTACTGCATTAGAAATATGAAAAATTGACAATGCTTAGCGGATAAATTGGCCAATTCATGTGTACCTGGAAGTCACGTTAACGCGACTCTCGTTTCCAGGACCTATTTTAATGCCAATCCTCTCTTAGACTAAAGTCTTCATCTGTATGGGAACCTAATGTGAATCCTCTCTTAAGGGCCCGTCTCACATAGCGATATCGCTACCGAGATCGGTGCTGAGTCACTAGTTTTGTGACGCAGCACCGAGCTCACCAGCGATATCGCTGTGTGTGACATTCAGCGACGATCAGCCCCCCTGCCGGGTATCGCTGATCGTCGCTGAAATGTCTGGACATTTTTTTGATCGCTGGTCTCCTGCTGACAGGCACGCATCGCTGCGTGTGACAGGCGGGAGACCAGCGATCCACTGGTAACCAAGGAACACAGCGGGTTTCCAGGCGCGGGGCTGTGCCTAGAAACCCGCTGTGTACCTTGGATACCAGCGCCCTGATGCAGGGAGCTGGTATCCAAGGTACACAGCGGTTTCCAGGCACCGCGCAGCGCTTGGAAACCCGCTGTGTACCTTGGATACCAGCTCCCTGCATCAGGGCGCTGGTATCCAAGGTACACTGCGGGTAACTAAGCGATGTTACCCGCAGTGTCCTTGTGCTGATCACTGCCCTGAGCTGCCTGTTTGGCAGCTCAGCAGCGATAATATAGCGATACACCAGCGATCCTGACAAGTGCATATCGTTGTCGGGATCGCTGGTGTATCGCTATGTGAGACCCAGCCTTTAGACTGAAATCTATATCTCTGTGGAGGGGTAGTGGTCCTGCTGTGATTGAAAGCGCCTGCGGCTAAGAGGCGGAGTGCTCAGTCAGAGCAAAAAAAAAAAAACACTTATCACACAAACCTAATTTAAATAGTAATTTTTTCTGATGAAAGGAATTGTACTCAAAGATAATGTTTCATCCCAATCTGCTGGTCATCACAGTTGACTGTGGTTAGATCAAACTTCTATCAGATCTGTAAACTAGTTAATACGGTATAATAAATTGTTGCTATTCTTTTGGTAGTCTGTAGAAGTCCTGGATAAAAGCCCGGACTCATTTTCCATAAGCTCTCCACAAATGCTTGTGCCAAAAGGTAAAGTAGACAACGCTGTGGATGAGGAAGAAGATGAAGGAATAGAAGAGGAGGAAGAAGAAGATTGGGGTATGACTTATAATTTTGTGTTAGATCATATGCTGATACTTAAAGCGAACCTATCACCAGGTTTGGCCAATATAAGTTACTGCCACCACCTTTCAGGGCTGATTTGCAGCATTCTATAATGCTGTATATCTGCCTTCGACCTGCAATAGGAGGAAAATAACTTTTCTTTATCGCTTCATTGGGGGACACAGGTTACTATGGGTGTATGCTGTTGTCACTAGGAGGCTGACACTATGCTAATAAGGCAAAAAGGCTGACTCCTCCCCGGCAGTATACACCCACCGACAGGCACAAAGCAACTCAGTTTTTGCTTAGTGTCTGTAGGAGGCGGACCTGGATCTAACACCATATCCGCAGTTTTTCCTTACAGGTTTTGTGTTGTTTTATTAACGTTTTCCCTTTGTTTTACAGATACAGCTCTTCGGGTAACAGGGTGCAGACTACTCACCCTGTCTTCCCACACTTTAGCGACCGAGAGAGCAGCGTGCGAATAATCCACACTGCCCACTCTCGGACCCGCTGGCAGGACTCGGTCCTTCTGTCACCCTCACGGGTGCTTCAGAGGACTCTTGGCGGCAAGTCCTTGCCTCTCCCCTCCTCACCCCTCTCCCAGGAGAGGGCTGAGAGGAAGACAGTGGCCACTGGCAGTGGCCTTCCCCCTTACCATAGGGGTCGACGCCGTCTTCTGTACCGTCCGGAGACGATGCGGGAAGGAGGATCACCACCAGGACCCTCCTCACCAACGAGGGATCCTGAAGCATCCTCAGCTCCACACGGGCAGCACCTAACAACGGAGCACAGGTACGGACGCCACCTACCTCCCCCCATGCCCAGACCAGCCCCAGGTGCCACCGATCGCTTTGGCCACAGAGCGCAGCTAGAAGGACAGGGAATTTCCCCCGGTCAAATTCGCGCCCCTTTCAAACAAAGGAGCGCGCCGCGCCGCCATCTTAAGCCCCCCTTCCTCGCCGCTCTGACAGCAGGCACGCCACCTTCCTGTAGGCGCGCTGAGCTCTTTCCTCCGACGCCCTGACGTCAGCGCCAGGGCCAGACACACCCCCGTACCCAGACTGCCCTAACTCCGCCCCCGGGTAGCGTCACCAGCGCCGGGCCGTGCCCCCTGCCGGCGCTGGCCCCTCCCATCACACAGGCCGCACACGGGCCAGAGCGAGCCAGCCAGAGCACGAGGCGTCCCCGCCCCCCCAACAACGGCCGAACACACCTCCTTCCGGCGTCCCTTCCCACAAGATGCTGGCTACGCCCACCGCTTCCGAAACAGCACGTGGTCACAGCACACAGCTCCCACCACGTGCCAGCGCAGCGCCTCCATCCCTGGGCCCGCAAAGCTCCAGCAGCGCATACAGATCTCTGGGGAAGACCCTGCCTGCCTCAGGGGGACACGGGCACCGGTAAGCAGGGGGCCCGGTAGGCTCTGCTTCTCATAGACCCTACCAGCCCTCTAGACACCCCACACTCCCCTCAGCAGTATCCCACCACAGCTCACCGCGGTATCCGCTCAGCAGCATTGTCTCTGCAGAGCTTAGCATTTACCTGTACTCAAAAGAGACCTATGCCCAACCCAACGGCCCCCGGTCAGAATACCCTGGTGGCCTATTACGCTTGCAACCTCTGCAAGAGAAAGTGGGCTTCAAGCCAATCGTCCCCCCTCTGTTCGTCCTGCGTCCCCGCCACCATGTCTGCCCATCAGGAATCCTCCAACGCCCGGGAGGAGAGCGTACCCACCCCTCCGGAGTGAGCCGTCGCTATGTCTCAGTCCTTCTCAGACTGGACAAAAATATCACAGTCCCTAGTGCAGTTCCTGGAGCGTATGCCACAGATAACTGCCGCCACCAGTGCTACGAACGCCACCCACGGTGATTCGCCTGCACCCGACCACGACCCTCACAGAGGCAGAGCAAAGAACAGAAACAGAAATCGTACTCGTTCTAGTTCCTCGTCCAGCTCACCGGGCCCATCAGCGACCCCCAGTCTGCCCTGCTCTACCCGTTCCCCCTCCACTGAGGCGGACATCGGGTCAGATGTACCGTCCCAGTCAGTGTCTGACTCCGAGGACGATCACTCCTCAGGGACACGGGACATGGTTGATAGTCTCATCTCTGCTATTGTACAGACCCTCGAAATGAAAGAGGACGAGACAGTCGCCCAGGACGACACCGTCATATTTAAAAGGGTCAAACGCCCCTCAAGGGTTTTCCCCAATCACAAGGAGTTCGAGGCTACTACTGCCCGACACTGGGATAACCCCGGAAAGCGCTTCCCGGGAAGGAGACGCCTAGACGTCCTATACCCCTTCAGCTCCGATCTGGTAACCAAATGGTCCGAGTCCCCCAAGGTGGACCCGCCTATCTCCCGCTTGTCTGCCCATACGGTCCTGTCCATCCCTGACGCCGCGGCACTCAAGGACGCCACGGACAGACAGATGGAAGCCCTGACAAAATCTGCCTTTGAGGCATCAGGCGCTTTACACTGCCCCAACTTCGCCTCCACCTGGGTGGCAAAAGCCGTATCGGCCTGGGCCAAAATTCTCAAACGGCCCCCACAGAGGACCTTTCCAACTTAGCGGACCAGATCGCTCGCGCGGGCAAATACCTCCTTAACGCCTCCCTGGATGCCGCCGCCTGCTCCGCAAGGGCAAACGGCAACATCCTCGCAATTCGCCGGGTCCTTTGGCTGAAGGCGTGGAACGCGGACCCAGCGTCAAAAAAGTCCTTAACTAGCCTCCCCTTCCAGGGCTCCAGGCTCTTCGGGTCCCAACTGGACCAGATCATCTCTGACACCACGGGGGGCTAGGGTAATTCTCTACCCCAATCCCGACCAAGACGACCCTACTACAGGAAGGCACCACAGCCCTTTCGCCCCTTCCGTCCGTTCACCGCCTCAGGCGGCTCCACTCAACAGGACCGACCTCCCGCCCATGGAGACAGAAGGAAACCTTCCTTCAAGTCTACCCCCACTGGAGAAACAGGAGCCGCCCCCCTAAGCCATCCAGTAGCAGGAATCATAGATTCCCCCCTAAATGACGGGTCACCCCCACCCGGGAACCCTCCCAGGGTGGGGGGAAGACTCCTTTTGTTCAGGGACACCTGGCTGTCAGGCGTCGACGACACCTGGGTAAGGGAGATCATCACGTCCAGATACAAAATAGAGTTTTCTTCCCACCCAAAGAGACCCTTCTTCACCAAAGCACCCCTCACATCTCCCAGGGTTTCTCCGCGCAGTCGCCTCCCTACTAGAAGCAGAAGTGATCGTCCCCGTTCCCCTGCACGAACGGTTCTCCGGGTTTTGCTCAAACCTCTTCGTAGTCCCGAAAAAGGACGGCTCCCTTCGACCGATCCTAGACCTCAAACGGCTGAACCGCCATCTTTGGATCCGCCACTTCAAAATGGAGTCCTTACGCTCGGTAATCACCTCCATGGAGCTGGGGGAATTTCTTTGCTCCGTGTACATACAGGATGCGTACCTACACATCCCTGTCTGCATCCAACACCAAAAGTACCTCCGCTTTGCGGTGCAGGAACACCATTACAAGTTCACAGCTCTCCCGTTCGGCCTGGCCTCCGCCCCCAGGGTCGTCACGAAGGTCATGGCGGCGGTTATGGCCATCCTCCGATCCAAGGGGAGCCTCATATTCCCCTACCTCGAAGACCTCCTAGTCAATTGTCCGTCCCGCCAGGAGTGCAACCAAAGCCTCCAGATCACCCTGAGCACCTTATCCCGCCTCGGGTGGTTCGTCAACCGGGAGAAATCGACCCTGATCCCAACCCAACGCCTTCTCTTTCTGGGCATGGAACTCGACACCATTCGTGCTCGAGTCTTCCTTCTGGAGGAAAAATACTACTCTCCCAAACAAAGGATCAAAGACCTAAAGCGACCAGCCCCTCTTCCCCTACTGTTGTGAATGTTTTAGAAATGAATTCTGAGCATAAGCTCCCTCTGGTGGTTACAAACAGTACTGAAACATTCAATGATGATTGGCAATCAGGAGTTACAGACTGGTCTTATATAAGGGAGGTTCCCTCCCATCATGGTTGCCGGTGATCAATTGTTCTTGTCTCAACTGTGGTTCCTGGTTCACTTGGAAGCTTGCTGAGTCTTGCCTCTTCTTCTGCTCTCAGATAAGATATTTTCTGTTTTTTTGTTTTTGTGCTTACCATTTGCATATTTCTCTGCATTTCTGTGAGGTTAGCCAGGGGGGCTTGGGCTCCTCTCAGTTCTTCTGGAGCCACTGTTATTTGTTCATTTGCCTTTTCCAGTTTTTTCAGTAGCTGCGGCTTAGTTTTGTTACACCAGAGAACTAATTTAGGTGGTAGAGGTCGTGTGATCTCAGGTGTTTTTGCAATTAGAAGAGTTGTTATTTTTTAGGGTTTTTTGGATTGCAGTAAGTGTCCTTCCTATCCTTTTCTGTCAAGGAAGATTGGGCCCCAACGTTTGCTCATACTATTTTCTGTCTGTATTTCCTCTTGTCTAACCGCCATTACATGTTTGGGGGCTTCCTATGTTCTTTGGGGATCTGCTCCGGGGCAGATAGCTTTCCTCTTTCTATCTTTAGGTGTAGTTAACCTCTCCGGCTGTGACGAGGCGTCTAGGACCAACGTAGGAACGCTCCACGGTTGCCTTTAGTTGTGGTGGTTAGTCAGTGTACTGCAATCCAGTAGATTCCAACCTCTCTGGTGTATTGCCGTTTTTGCCTACTCTCCTCAGCTACCAAATCATAACACCCTACGTTTCTGCTTCAGAGTCCTGGGGAAGATGGTCGCCTCCATGGAGGCAGTACCGTACGCGCAGTTCCACACACGCCCCCTCCAACTTGCCCTCTTGTCCTGGGACAAGAAGCCAGCGTCCCTAGACCGCCCAGTGCTCCTCCCGCCCAAAGTGAAACCGTCCCTCACTTGGTGGACGCTGGCCTCCACCATCCTACGCGTAAGGTCATCCCTACCCCTCCGGTGGCAGATAATCACCACCGACGCCAGCCTGCACGGCTGGGGTGCAGTCTACCGGCACCTCACAGCACAGGGCCGCTGGGACGTACACGAAGCCCTCCTGCCGATAAACCTCATGGAGATCAGGGCAATCTTCTTGGCCCTCCTCCACTGGCAGCCCCTCCTCGAGAGCAAACCAGTCCGCCTTCTGTCGGACAACGCTACTGCCGTGGCATACATAAACCATCAGGGCGAGACTCGCAGCAAACAGATCATGACCAAGATAGCGAAGATCCTACGTTGGGCCACGTCCCTGCCATCTCCGCCGTACGCATTCCAGGGGTGGACAACTGGGAAGCCGACTTTCTCAGTCGTCGGGAGCTGGCAGCCGGCGAGTGGTCACTCAACCCTGCCGTCTTCAGCCAAATTTGCCAGAAGTGGGGCGTCCCAGACGTCGACCTAATGGCATCTCGATCAAACCACAAGGTACCCCAGTACGTGGCCAGATCCCGGGACCCGATGGCACTCGGTTGCGACGCGCTCGTCATCCCGTGGTCCCAGTTCCAAATGCCTTACCTCTTTACACCCCGCCCCCTGCTTCCACGAGTCATAAAAAAGATAAAGGCGGAAGGAGTCCCCGTCCTACTTGTGGCTCCAGATTGGCCCCGTCGGGCCTGGTATGCGGAGCTCGTAAACATGCTCACGGAGACTCCCAGCCCGTCCGGACCTTCTCTCACAGGGACCCCTCTTCCACCCGAATTCTCAGTCGCTTATTCTAACGGCATGGCCTTTGAGGCCGCGGTTCTAAGGAACGCAGGCTTTTCCGAAAGGGTCACCCAAACGATGATAAGAGCCAGGAAACCAGCGTCTTCCCGCATTTATCACAGGTGCTGGAAGGCCTTTTTCCGCTGGTGCGAGGAAAACAATCTCTTCCCGATGACCTTTTTCCCTGCCCTCTGTACTCTGTTTTCTACAGTCGGGATTTGACTCCGGCCTTTCCCTCAGTTCTCTAAAGGGTCAGGTCTCAGTCCTATCCGTGCTAATCCAGACCGAAATGGCCTCCTTGCCCCAGGTGAAGACCTTCCTGCGGGGGGTCGCTCACCTAGCTCCCCCTTACCATCCTCCGATCGATCCCTTTGATCTCAATCTGGTCCTAAGCGCTCTACAACGTACGCCCTTCGAGCCTATCCAGGACATCCCCTTCTCGCTACTCTCATGGAAGGTAGCCTTCCTGGTCTCCATTACCTCCCTCAGAAAGGTATCCGAATTGGCGGCCCTGTCCTGCCGCCCGCCCTTTCTGATCCTACATCAGGATAAGGTGGTCCTCGGGCCTGTCCCTTCCTTCCTTCCGAAGGTAGTCTCAGCCTTCCACATCAACGAGGACATCGTCCTCTCTTCACTGTGCCCCTCACCAGCCCTCCCCCTAGAAAGATCTCTCCACAAGCTGGACCTGGTCAGGGCTATCCGGTTCTACCTTTCTAGGACCATACCCCTTCGTCAATCGAATTCCCTGTTCGTCGTCTATGAGGGCCGCCGCAAAGGTCTCTGCCTCAAAATCCACCATCGCCCGGTGGGTTCATTCAGCTGTCCTGGAAGCATACCGATCCTAGGACAAACAATCTCCCCCGGGGGAGCCTCATGGGCCATTCGTCACCAGGCTTCGGCGGCTCAGATCTGCAAAGCCGCAACCTGGTCTTCTCTCCATACCTTCGTTAAATTCTACAAGGTTAATACCCACGCATCGGCGGACTCGGGACTCGGTAGAAAAATACTGCAGGCGGTGGTTTACCACCGGCCGACCTAGTCCCCGCTATCTCCATATTTTACCTAATTACCCACCCTCGGGACTGCTTTAGGACGTCCCATAGTAACCTGTGTCCCCCAATGAAGCGATAAAGAAAGAGGGATTTTTGGTACTTACCGTAAAATCTCTTTCTTGGAGTCTACATTGGGGGACACAGCACCCTCCCCAAAAATTCACACCACACTGGACCTCAGGCCGTTCCTTGGGGTTGGCACATAGGTCGTGTATCCTATTACTATAACAGCTCCTACTACTGCTTTTGCACTAACTGAGTTGCTTTTTCTTGTCGGTGGGTGTATACTGCCGGGGAGGAGTCAGCCTTTTTGCCTTATTAGCATAGTGTCAGCCTCCTAGTGACAACAGCATACACCCATAGTAACCTGTGTCGCCCAATGAAGACTCCAAGAAAGAGATTTTATAATACTCACTTGCTGTTTGGTCCGGTCCGATGGGTGTCACTGGTCCTGGTCTTGCGCCTCCCATCTTCATGTGATACCGCCCTCCTGCTTGCTTCGTGTGGACTCGGCATCGTGCTCCTGCGCAGGCATACTTCTCTGCCTTGTTGAAGGGAAAGTAAAGTACAGCTGTGCGCATGCGCCGGAAAAGGTCAGAGAGCCCTGGTGCCTGTGTACTGCAGTACTTTGCTCTGCCCCCAACAGGGCAGATTAGTACGCCTGCAAAGGAGCGCGATGCCAGGGAGCTTGTGTGGATGATGCAGGGACGCGCCATCCACACGGACCAAGAAGGAGGTCGGCATCGCATGAAGATGGGAGGGGCCAGACCAGGACCAGCTACACCCATCGGACCGGACCACACGGCAAGTGAGTATAATCAAAGTTATTTTTCTCCTCCTTCAGGTCGAAGGCAGTTATACAGCATTATAGAATGCTGTATATCAGCCCTGAATGGTGATGGACGTAACTTATATCGCCCAAACCGGGTGACAGTTTCCCTTTAAACCTCTTCTAACTCAAGGAGCCTTAACACTTTATTTTCTGTCAAAATGGGAGTTTGTATTTTTGAGGGTGAATTGCAGATTATACTGATGCCTCTTTGGGACACATATGACTCTTTGACTTCTGTTTTGTTTACTTTTCTGGTGAGGCGAAGTAGCTTATACAACAATTGTCATTTTTAAGTTTTCTATATGGATAATCCACTATGTGGGATAACTAATGAATAAATCAATTCTCAACAATGTCAAATACTTTAAATGTATTTTTTTTTTTTTAGAGAGATTTTTCATTTTTGGAATGGGAAAAGTCTAGACTCTTAATTTCTAAAAAGTCTTTGTGTTGAACTCATATGAGAAATCTGTAAATAATAATAATATTTTTTTCTTTTTTCTTCTAAAAAGATCCAGCTCTTCCTGAACCAAATGTTCATCAAATATCTTGCTTGAAAACCTATTTTGGCCATTCAAGTTTTAAGCCGTAAGTTTTATTTGGGAGAGATATAAAAAGGAAAAAAAATATGAATTGAAAATGCAACAGTACAGGAAGGAAGGCTGTCGGGGAGTCTCTGCGACAGTGCAGGCAGATATTTCAATGCAATTATTAATTTTAATGCCAATACTGACAACTCTCTTCCCTACCCCACTCTTCATTAAGGTAAAGGTTTTTCTCCTGCACCACTCGCAAGTCTCTTCTTTTTTGGGACGACTCTCCACATCATTGTCTACGTAAATCCACAAAGAAGAAAATTAAAGGCACCAGAATTGCTCCCAAAATTTATTATCAAAAACATCAAACAATCCAAAAAGCAAATTTTTCACCACAATAAGCCTTTGTAAAACGAATAAGTAAAAAAATTTATTTTTTGTCCGTTTTTTTCACAATCGCTATAAAAAAATAGAAATCTTGCAATTTTCAATTTGGCCACTGGAGTTTTTTTTTTAGACTCTAATTTTCTTTTGTTCCAGGAAACAACACATGTACATAGCCACAATGGACAATATCTTTTGTACAGAAGTGTCTATTGAGCCAGTGCAATGTGAAGGGAGGGGGTGCAAGGTCAGCTGTGACATTGCCTACTGTAAATGGTGGATTCTGCGTTATTAGCTGTGGATAGATGTGTTACCTATCATTGTAATCCTGCCTCGGATAATAAGGAACCTTGATGAAAACGCTCTCTCAAGGTATGAGTCTCAAGGTATGAGAACGTATGAGTCTAAAAAAGCCCCTGTGGCCACTCTGAAAATTGCAGGATTACTAATTTTATTTTTAATTTTAATATAGAGATCCTGATACAAAATCAAAATTGGCAACTTCAAAAAAGAAAAAAATGTTTTTGTGATGTCTAACCCACAAGTCATACAATATGTAGACATACCCTTAATGTTCTATTAACCAACTCTCATGGACCATGAAAGTTTGATGCATTGGGCAGTTGGGTAAAAAAAAATGTCATGCGTTTTTTTATATTCAGACAGGCAGTTTTTTTTTTTTTTTAGAGGTTAGCATTGAAAACTTTGGTGTGGGGCCTGGCCTCTGTTTATGCCATTGACTAGATCCTTTGACTTCTATTTATATGCCTTTTGTTTGTTGAATTTGGTCTAGAAATGTGGGAACTGTAAGCGTGCCTGTATTGTTATTCATTTTGGCATGACAGTCAATGTGAAATATATATTCCCTATGTATGATATGCACTCAAGAATTTATCATAATTCTGTTGCCTAAATAAGAGAAGTATATACAGTACATTTTTTGGTTTCAGAAAAGTTGATTGTAATGTTCCTTTTCAAAGGAATAAGACTTTTTTTTGCTAAAGGTAATCATCAACTATTAGTTATTAAATTGAATCTGTCATCTAGTTTTTGCTTTGTAGCATGAGATAAGCCAGTTGTAGGAGCTGAGAGCCTGCTTCCAGCGATGTATCACTTATTAGGCTTTGTTTTGTAATTTTAATAAAATCAAGACTAGGTGTCTCCTACCTTCTTGTCAAGTGCTTTGTGTAACCACACACAGAAAGCAACCAATAAGTAGTGTGGGCGCATTTATCCAGAGCTCCGCATTCTGAGTACTGCTAAATGTGCAGCAGAGATAACAGTGACTTTCAGAATGCAGACCAGTAAGTGACAAATTGCTGGAATCAGTCTCAGCACCTAGATTCCCTTCAAATACAAAATAATTGAATGCTTTAAAAGGGTATTCCCATCTCCACGATCCTATCCCAATATGATGTAATAATATTAGCAAATGCCTCCAATTAGAAATGTAGTATAGTTCTTCTGATTCGCTATGTTGCTTGCTCTATGTACAGAGAATTGCTGTAGCTTGGGTCTCCATGGTTACGACCACTAACAGCTAACTAACTCTCACTATGAGTGGTCATAACCATGGATACCTAAGCTACTTACTTGTAAATTATATAGCAAATCATGACATGGGAGAGATGGTCTGTATATTTTTTTTTTCCCCCCAGTCTTTTGTAAAGAGGGTGTAGCACTCCACTCCCGTGGCAGGGTATACCGATCACTATAGGCTGGCCTCTCCAAGATATATTTTTTGCAGATGTATATATGTTGAGGTGTGTTTTGCTCTGTACATCTGGAGCTATATAGACCCTGTGTCCCCTTTACTTGTACACACCCCTGATGACATCTCATTACTGAGATAGAAATGTGTTGGGAGGGAATTGTCTTTTTCAGCTGCAGATGGAAGGAAGAGAGCCACAGTATTCTTTA
>VIAB01011821.1:37227-48401 GCA_009801035.1 Oophaga pumilio
CACTTGCCCGGGTGTGCCGGGTGCTGACGCCGGCCCTGTGTCCGGATCCTAGAACCTCAGTGATCAGTTGTGAGCCTAGCTCCAGGAACTCACCAGAGATAAGTCATGGGTCTGGATCCTAGAATCTCAGTGATCAGTTGTGTGCCCAGCTTCAGGAACACACCGGTGATCAGCCATGGGTCTGGATCCTAGTGATCACTCGTGTGCCCAGCTCCAGGAACCCACCGGCGATCACTGAGGTTCTAGGACTTGGACCCATGGCTGATCAGTTGTGGGCCCAGCTTTTGGATTTTCGCCAGTGATCAGGAGTCTAGCTCTTGAAATCCCCCCGGTTGTACGCTGTGGGTCCGGAAGTCTTGTGATCTAGTTGTGGGTCTGCCTCTTGGATCTCCTGAACATCAGCTTTTGTCTGGTGGAAGATTTGGTCTTGATTTCTTCTAGAAGCCAAATATTTGTCATCAAAGGCGCCAAAAATGTTTCCTTATCTTTTTCACCACTACATCAAGAAGAGGCATCCCCTCATATTGGAAGACCGCCTCTAGATCGTTGGAAATTGCCAAATTTTACATCGGGTCCTAGATATTGAGCAAAATACTCTTCTAGGGTGAGAATTACTATTGATCCTCGGCCTTGAGAAAGTATCTTATGCTGGGATGTAAGATTGAGATTATCGTCACAAGCATGGCGGCTTTTTTTTTTCCCAACCACATGCAGAGTAAAACCAAAATAAAAATCAATAAAAATACCAAAAAAAAAAAAAAAATACAAAAATAAAAAGGAAAAATAATGACAATAATACCTACAGAAATATAATAAAACGAAGAGTAAAAGTTATTTGAAGTGAATTGAAGGTTGGTATTTTTGGGGCAGCAGGGGTTAAGCTGACAGATCATTAAAGGGCTCTGCCTTCGAAGCCGCCGCTGATTTAACAGAGCCATTATGGCCGATGATACAAAATTGCTGCAATTTTTTTACACTCCACAAAACTCCGGCAAATAACTGCAGACGAGGAGATGCCGCATAAGGAGGGGGAAGAGCAGGGACTGCGGAACGCTGCGGGACCCGATAGGACCAGCAGTGCATGGCCTCTGCTATGCACCCACGTCACGTCCTACGGGGGGCTATTCCTGGAGACCCCGCAGAGACGCATAATTCCATGCACTGCGGCAGATCATCAGTGGGGTGGGGGAACCTGCGGCACTGCACATCCCTGGCTTTTGAGCTCATGAATACAATGCCGATATCACAGTGTGCACTGACACCTATGAAGACAAAGCGATCCAAAGCTGCATGGATTTGGGGTGACGTCACCTCCGTAAAGTCCATGGATCCCCCACCGCATGCTCCCCTCGGTGCGCAGAGCCGCCGCCTGCAGCGCAGACGCTGAACATGGATTGGCAGATGAAGAGGACAACGGGGTCTCCAGAGAATAGATGTTTCCTTACGTGGCCGGAGATTCATGTGGGCAAAAGAAGAAGGACAGGAGAAAAGATTTAAAGGGGAACTCCTGAACACTTGTGATGGACGCTCGTTCACCTGGGGTTCACCGATGGGTTTTTGGACGTACACAAGGACGTGAGAAAAGACTTACAAGGGAACTCCAGAGCACTTGTGATGGACGCTCACTCACCTGGAGGTCACCGATGGGTTTTCAGACAGCCACAAGGATGGGAGGAAAGACTTACAAGGGAACTCCAGAACACTTGTGATGAACGCTCGTTCACCTGGAGGTCACCGATGGGTTTTCCAAAGGCCACAAGGACGTGAGAAAAGACTTACAAGGGAACTCCAGAACTCTTGTGATGAACGCTCGTTCACCTGGAGGTCACCGATGGGTTTTCCAACGGCCACAAGGACGGGAGGAAAGACTTACAAGGGAACTCTAGAACTCTTGTGATGAACGCTCGTTCACCTGGGGGTCACCGATGGGTTTTCCAAAGGCCACAAGGATGGGAGAAAAGACTTATAAGGGAACTCCAGAACTCTTGTAATGAACGCTCGTTCACCTGGGGTTCACCGATGGGTTTTCCAAAGGCCACAAGGACGGGAGGAAAGACTTACAAGGGAACTCCAGAACTCTTGTGATGAACGCTCGTTCACCTGGAGGTCACCGATGGGTTTTCCAACGGCCACAAGGACGGGAGGAAAGACTTACAAGGGAACTCTAGAACTCTTGTGATGAACGCTCGTTCACCTGGGTGTCACCAATGGGTTTTCCAACGGCCACAAGGACGGGAGGAAAGACTTACAAGGGAACTCCAGAGCACTTGTGATGGACGCTCACTCACCTGGAGGTCACCGATGGGTATTCAGACAGCCACAAGGATGGGAGAAAAGACTTACAAGGCAACTCCAGAACACTTGTCATGGATACTTGTTCACCTGGGGGTCACCGATGGGTTTTCCAAAGGCCACAAGGACGGGAGGAAAGACTTAAAAGGGAACTCCAGAACTCTTGTGATGAACGCTCGTTCACCTGGGGGTCACCGATGGGTTTTCCAATGGCCACAAGGACGGGAGAAAAGACTTACAAGGGAGCTCCAGAACGCTTGTGATGGACGCTTGTTCACCTGGAGGTCACAGATGGGTTTTCCAACAGCCACAAGGATGGCAGAAAAGACTTAAAGGGAAATCCAGAAAGCTTGTGATGGACGCTAGCTTACCTGGGGATCACTGATGGGTTTTTGAATGGCCACAAGGATGGCAGAAAAGACTTAAAGGGGAACTCCAGAACACGTGATGGACACTCGTTCACCTGGGGGTCACCTATAGGTTTTCAGACAGCCACAAGGATAGGAGAAAAGACTTAAAGGGGAACTCCAGAATGCTTGTGATGAACGCTCACTTACCTGGGGGTCACCGCTGGGTTTTCGGACGGCCACATGACTCGCGTCGTGGTGATGTGAGGGGGATCCTGAGGGATGGAATCCATTTACTATAAAAGAAAAAAAAAATCTGTTACAATTGCATCCAGCGTAGACAAACCTCCGTGATCTGAAGGGCTCCGGAATGACCAGTTATCTGCACCGATACATTGCAACAAACCTACAGAAACAAGAGTTTAGCTGACATTATCGTCTAGATTAGATACACTGTTACAAACCCTCAGTACTGGGCATTATCCGACAAGGAATATTCACTGATACACAAAGTATCTGAGAAAGTTCTAAAACTTCACTGTTCAATAATGAAAGTGACATTTATAGACAATCCCTTTAATTAAAGGGCTTTGGCAGATTCCGGCGAATCGGAGGTCACAAGCGCAGGCAGAGGAGAAGAATAATCAGATATTAATCAAATCTATTGTTCTAGAATCTGCGAAGATGAGAAAAAGAAGAGGACAAAAACGATAGAATAAAGACTAAGAAAAAAGGACTAGGAAAGGCATCCTCTTAAAGGGGTACTCTACCCTATATACAAATGCCCCGTTTTCAAGTTTTAGCGTTTCCCTGTGGTAACCTGCATAGCAACATGTCCGTCTTCTATATCCTCACCCACTGATCTCACTGCATTCATGAGTCGTCTCTGAACAGTCTCACTTCCATAGTTGGCCACTATAAGTTTAACCTCCTTTATTGGTTTTCTCTTCCGAGAGCTGAGATTCATCTTCCCGAGATGTGGGTTCACAGACGTACAGGTGGTTCACCTTCGTTTTCCTTTTGTTCTTTACCTAGATTCGGCTGTATCTGATCATTGGTCAAGTTTGGACTTGCTCTGACTTCGGCCATTTATTCCGGAAGTCGTCTGACCGCTGTCCACTTTCCCTTCAGTTCTTTTACCATGTGGTCCTTATTATGGATCCTTTGATATTCGCTTTTGGACTATCTGTGACCAGATGTCTATGTCACGTGTGCCTTGACAAGAGATACTGTAGATTCTCTTTCAAGTTTGGCAATGGCCACCATCCACTTTACATCAAGGATAGCACATTGGTCACCTTGGAATTTCACAGTGAGTCCTTCCGCTGTTACTCTTTATGGATAGGAGCCTTCCTTCTAGGCTGGGAACATACAACACGTCGTTTACTGGTAAACTTCGTCCATTTTTACTGGGACACATGAGGACTCCACGTCCAGGACCTTCTGCATTTATTCCACTTCCATATCCAACTTGGCATTCAAGATAAATTCTGTGAAAATTCTTCTACACCTCGTCAATGACTTGTTGCTTAACCCTTGATGTGCCATCCTCTGATCATAGCCCCTAAAGTCCGCTGTTGTGCAGCTTTTCTTTTATAACGGCCATATAAATCGGGCTGAGATCGGACCACAATGCTCGGACTGGCCGCGGCTCTCCCGACCGGAGCGTTACAGCTGCATATACACGCTCTCTATATGGCCATCTGAGCACTTCCACGTTCTCCTCCTTTCTTATCTGATTTTTAGATATTATCCTGGTAAAATTCTAATATTAGGTCTGTCGGGGGCCTTATTTCTACACCCGACATTGGGTGAGGATATAAAAGACGGCTGCGAGAGAGTCGTCCTTTACACCCTCACCCACTGATCTTAGGTGTCCCATCACTTCCAGCCCTGTCACAGAATCATTCAGATTTCACTGATCGTGGGAGGATGAACGGTTTTACAGGGGATAACCATTATCGGCATCATCACAGTATGGAGGATGACGGGAGGAACAAGACGAAAGAAACCAGAGAGGTCATACAATACAGGATCAGCAAACACTAAGAACACAGCGCCATCCGCAGTCCCTCCGCCACTGCCGGATGGTCCATATATCAGGTCTCACTACCGCCCCCTACTGATGGACATTCACTGAATGCCTCCGTGTAGTCCAGGCCTCACAACGTGGCTCCAATATGGCCGCCACATGCCCATCAGGCCACTATTACCCTGTGACCAGGTGATATAACCTGCGGCTCGGCCCCTCTCTCGCCCCGGCAGCCCCCGTGTCTCGTTCCCGAGGTTCGGGTTCTCAGTGTCGGGATTTTTCTTATTTACACAAGTCAGATAGAAGAATAAATGGCTTCTTCCGCGGTTCTCAAGACGTCTTCCTGCAGCTCAGTTCCCATAGCAACTGGATTTCCAAGTGTTCGAGGCAGTGAGATGCAGAAAGCCGAGGACGACGACGCGCAAAAGTACAAGACAGGAACGCGCTGGGGGCGCCCACACTTAGCCTGATTCTGCCATTTTTCTTGGTTGCCAGGAGACTAGTAAAAATGGCGGCTCCTCCCCTCCCCCAATATATGACAGCGATGATTATAGTGTCAATGTTATAGGAATCTGAGGGGACAGTGGGACTCTCCACAGACAGGGGCCCCCGAGAGGACGTCTCCACACAGGGGGGCCCCAGAGGGGACGTCACCACACAGGGGGGCCCCAGAGGGGACGTCGACACAGAGGGTGCCCCAGAGTGGACATTGCCACACAGGGGGGCCCCAGAGGGTACGTCGACACAGAAGGGGTCCCCAGAGGGTATGTCGACACAGAAGGGGTCTCCAAAGGGGATGTCGCCACACAGGGGGGCCCCCAGAGGGGACATCGACACAGAGGGGGACCCCAGAGGGGACGTCACCACAGAGGGTGCCCCCAGAGGGGACATCGACACAGAAGGGGTCCCCAAAGGGGATGTCGCCACAGAGGGTGCCCCAGAGTGGACATCGCCACACAGGTGGGCCCCAGAGGGGACGTTGCCACAGAGGGGGAGCACAGAGAAGACATCGCCACACAGGGGGCCCCCAGAGGGGACGTTGCCACAGAGGGGGTCCACAGAGAAGACATCGCCACACAGGGGGGCCCCAGAGGGGACGTTGCCACAGAGGGGGACCACAGAGAAGACATCGCCACACAGGGGGGCCCCAGAGGGGACGTTGCTACAGAGGGGGACCACAGAGAAGACATCGCCACACAGAGGGGCCCCAGAGGGGATGTTGCTACAGAGGGGGACCACAGAGAAGACATCGCCACACAGGGGGGCCCCAGAGGGGACGTTGCTACAGAGGGGGACCACAGAGAAGACATCGCCACACAGAGGGGCCCCAGAGGGGACGTTGCTACAGAGGGGGACCACAGAGAAGACATCGCCACACAGAGGGGCCCCAGAGGGGACGTTGCCACAGAGAGGGGACCCAGAGGGATCGTCGCCATAGAGGGGGCCCAGAGGGGAAGTCACCACAGAGGGGGACCCCAGAGGGGACGTCACCACAGAAGGGACACCAGAAGAGATGTCGCCACAGAGGGGGACCCCAGAGGGGACGTCACCACAGAAGGGACACCAGAAGAGATGTCGCCACAGAGGGGGACCCCAGAGGGGACGTCACCACAGAGGGGGACCCCAGAGGGAAAATCGTCACAGAGGGGGGGGCCCCAGAGGGGACATCACCACAGAGGGGACGTCGTCACTGAGGGGATGTCACCACAGAGGGGATGTCACCACAGAGGTGATGTCACCACAGAGCGGACGTCACCACAGAGGGGATGTCACCACAGAGGGGATGTCACCACAGAGGGGACGTCACCACAGAGGGGACACCAGAGGGGACGTCGCCACATAGGGGACATCGCCACAGAGAGGATGTCGCAACAGACTGAGATACACAGCTCAGCAGACAGCAGAGGGGAAGTCACCACAGAGGGGACACCAGAGGGGACGTCGCCACAGAGGGGACGTCACCACAGAGGGGACACCAGAGGGGACATCGCCACAGAGGGGACGTCGCAACAGACTGAGATACACAGCTCAGCAGAATACATGATAGGACTAGATACATGGTTCAGCAGCCAGTATCACACAGGACAAGTTTAGATACAGCAGGTCAGCAGTCAGTATCACAAATGAAGGGGTTAAATACCACAGGTCAGCAGACAGTATCAAGGCAGGAGAGGATTACATACATAGTTCAGCAGACAGTATCACACATGACAGGTTTAGATACATGTCTCAGCAGACAGTATCACACAGGACAGGCTTAGATACAGGTCAGCCGACAGTATCACACAGGACAGGCTTAGATACCGCAGGTCAGCAGACAGCTGAATACATGACAGGCTTAGATACAAGAGGTCAGCAGTCAGTATCACACAGGATAGGATTAGATACACGGCTCAGCAGTCAGTACCACACAGGAGAGGATTAGATACAGCAGGTCGTCCGTCTCACCTTGGGGCAGTGACGTCTTCTTCACCAGAGGACTTTTCATGCTGACAGGTGACGTGTTCGGCCTTTCCCACGTCGTCTCTTTAAAAGAAACACGAGAGTTACACGCGTGTGATACGGGGCATGTCAGCAGATGGACACACAGAACATTCTCTTAGGCTAAGTGCACACGTTCAGGATTATTTGCGTTTTTTTCACGTTTTTTTCGCAGCAAAAAACGCGTAAAAAACGCATGAATGAAGCATCCTATTATTTAGAATGAATTCTGCAATTTTTGTGCACATGGTGCGTTTTTTTTCCACGAAAAAAACGCATCGCGGAAAAAAAAGCAGCATGTTCATTAATTTTGCGGAAAACTAACGTTTTTCCTAACATATTATTGACCTACAAAGTTCAGGAAAATTTCGCGGTAAAAACGCGCAAAATCCACGCAAAAATGCGATAAAAATGCATGCGTTTTTACCGCGAAAATAGTCCGGTTTTGCTCAGGAAAATTCTGCACACATTCCTGAACGTGTGCACTTAGCCTTAAAGTGACAGACGCAGGGTGGTGTGAGGGGGCGGACATGTGATGATTGGGCAGATGGCAGATCTGGCACCGCCGCAGCATTTAGTGGCCGGACATGGTACTACAGGGTAATCCAGATTGTGACCCTCTACACTGTACACCAATGTCTGACCCCTTGGAGCACAGGTCAGCTGGGCGAGACACTGTGGATGCAGCTCTGGGTCGGGGTCTAGTTTTTGGTTATTGAGGTAAGTTGCATAGTCCTTTCCAATGAAGAATTGATTTTAAACCTCACTAAAAATGTTTGGCAAATGTACAGGGTGCGGAAGAAACCACACTCGAAGAAAGACTTCACCCCCACCTCAACAGGACAACGCCACAACCTTCATCTTCTGTATCTCACAACCCGAAACAGTTATTCTACACCTTTAACGCCCTCCTCCACCCCCTCCGACCTCCATCTCTGCAGAAGACTTTGCCGCATATTTCAAAAACAAGATCAACCAAACAAGGCCTCCCCCATAACCTTCTTCCCCACCATTCGTGAAGGAGAGCTCACTCATCTCCTTTACAAATCGCACCTCACCACTTGTGCACTTGACCCCATCCCACCTCCTCACTCATCTCCTCTCCAAATCGCACCTCACCACTTGTGCACTTGATCCCATCCCACCTCCTCACCAACCTAACGAGGAGGCCCTAACCCATCTCGTCAACCTATTGATAGCTTCTAGTAGCTTACCCTCTTGCTTTCAAACATGCCACAATCACGCCTATCCTGAAGAAACCATCCGACAATCCAACCTCTATGTCCAGCTATTGCCCCATATCACTGCCCCAGACTTCTCGAACAGACGGTCCAATGTGAACTTTGCGCCCATATCTCATCTAACTTACTCTTTGATGACCTACAATCCGACTTCCGTCCCCATCATTCCGCCAAAACAGTCCTGATCAAAATTGCTAATGACTTACTGCTAAAGCTAGGACAATACTCTGTACACCTCCTTCTAGATCTGTCCTCTGCCTTCAACACGAAACAATCAACATCTCCCTTCTATTTAAAATCCTCTTTTCCCTTGGCGTCAAAGACCTTGCCCTCTCCTGGATCTCCTCATACCTTTCTAACCGCACATTTAGCGTCTCCCAATCCCATATTACCTCTTCATCTCGCCCTCTCTCTGTTGGTGTTCCTCCAGGCTCTGTCCTGGGACCCCTACTCTTCTCCATCTATATCCTTGGCCTGGGACAACTCATAAGGTCCTATGGCTTCCAGGACCACCTATACGCTGATGACATTCAGATTTACCACTACGGCCCTGATTTCACCTGTCTGCTGTTCAGAATCCCAGAGTCTATCAGCCAAATTCTCCATCTTCTCATCACGCTTCCTAAAGCTAAAAGTTGACAAAACTGAACTCATCTTTTCTCCATTTCAACTTATTCCTCTACCCCATCTATCACAATGAATGACATCACATCCATACGTTTTTCAACCTTCAATCTACTAAAATGCTTGTGCATGCCATCATCATCTCCCACCTCGACTACTGCAACATCCTCCTCTGTGGCCTACCTGCTAACACCCTCGCACCTCTCCTGTCCGTCCTTAACCCTGTTGCTTGACTAATCCACCTCTGTCCTCACTCCTCCTCTGCTTCACTGCTCTGCAAATCCCTTCATTGGCTCCCAAATTCCCCAACGTATCCAACAGCTAACACTGACCTACAAAGCCGTCCATAATGTCTCTTCCCAATATCTATCTCCTGATATCTGCCCACACGTAAATCTACGGTCTTCCCAAGGCCTCCTTCTCTCCTCCAAACTTATATGTTCCTCATCCAATCGCCTGCAAAACTTTTCCCGAGAATCCAGTGGTCTTAAATTCTGTGCCCCAACACATACGATTATTATTTATTATCCTTCACACTCAGGACTTTCACATAGAACTTGAAAACTCATCTCAAGAAAGCTACAGCCCTCAATGACAGAGCTGCCGCCTCACCACCACCGGGGCTGCCACCACTTCACACCCCACCACCACCACCAGAGCTGCAACCACCTCACTACCAACGGAGCTGCCACCTCACCACCAACAAAGCTGCCACCACCTCACCACCACCAGAGCTGGCACCACCTCACCACCACCAGAGCTGGCACCACCTCACCGCCACCACAGCTGCCACCACCTCACTACCACCAGAGCTGGCACCACCTCACCGCCACCAGAGCTGGCACCACCTCACCGCCACCAGAGCTGGCACCACCTCACCGCCACCAGAGCTGGCACCACCTCACCGCCACCAGAGCTGGCACCACCTCACCGCCACCAAAGCTGGCACCACCTCACCGCCACCAAAGCTGCCACCACCTCACCACCAACGGAGATGCCACCACCAGAGCTGGCACCACCTCACCGCCACCAGAGCAGCCACAACCAAAGCTCCCACTTCATCACTACCGGAGCTGCTGCATCTCCCAACCTACTGTCGCCACCACATTCTCCTGTAGACTGAAGACCAGAGGGCAGGGCCTCTCCCCTCTGTACCCAGTCAGTAATTGGATCCTTATCTCATGTACAGAATTCGGGAATCAATGGTGTTCTAAAACTAAGCAATAATTTTAAGACCACATACACCAGCTGACTCTCCCATGTGAATTTAGATCCTCATGAGGTCAGCAGGTAATGATGGCCCCATCATCAGAAGAAGACGTCCTGTGCCTTTAAATTCTACACCATATTTGACCCGGCACGATTAAAACAAAAACAACCTCAAAATTAAAACCACAATTTGCACGAGGGATTGATGTGCTGCCATGAATTAATAATGTTGTTTACGAGGATGCGGGAAGAAGGGAAGAGATAACGCCGCAGTCTCGCTGACTGATCCATCGCCCGATAAGTTCTCGGAGTCTTGAATAATGGCATTGGGGCGTCTCCAAGCTCCAAACTGCTGACACTCAAGGATTGGGGGAGAATTAATGAGTCTTCTGAGCCGGAGCCCAACGGAAGATGATGGGTCGTCTTATACTGAATTCTTGAGGACTTGAAGAGTAACGAGTTCGGAACTTGGCGTGAACCTCGTGTAATGGCGACTTCACCACAAAAATATTGTAATGATGTACCAAATAAATACTGTGCAGGAGGAATCATGGAGAACACGTCAAGGGGTCAACCATTCAGTGCCCAGAGGAAGATGTCAGGTCTACACGTCATCCAAAGATTGAAGCTACTGTAAGGTGCTGTGCCAAGAGAAGGCCAAGAACACCCTCTGACTCCTGACGGCGTGCCACCCAGGACCCTGGATCCCAACGGTGTGCCACCCAGTACCCTGAGTCCCGACAGCGTAGCACCCAGCACCCTGCCTCCCTCCTGCACACCATTCATCACCCTGCCTCCCGCTGTCACGCCATTTAGCACCCTGCCTCCCACTGTCACGCCTTTTAGCACCCTGCCTCCGGCTGGCACGCCATTCAGCACCCTGCCTCCCACTAGCACGCCATTCAGCACCCTGCCTCCTGCTGGCACGCCATTCAACATCCTGCCTCC
>VIAB01011821.1:55618-66687 GCA_009801035.1 Oophaga pumilio
TATAATGTCCCCACAGTGCCCCTCATACAGTATGTCCCCACAGTCCACTCATACAGTATGATGTCACCCCAGTCTCCTCATACAGTATAACGTCATCATAGTCCCCTCACATAGTATTTTGTCCCCATAGCCCCCTCATACAGTATGATGTTCAAACAGTCTCCCATACGGTATGATGCCCTCACAGTCCCCTCATATGGTATGATGTTCCCACAGTCCCATCACACAGCATGATGCCCCACAGTCACCTCACACAGTATGATGTCCCCACAGTCCCTTCATATACAGTATGATGTCCTCACAGTCCCCCCATACAGTATAATGTCCCCACAGTATGCCCCCACAGTCCCCCCTGTCCCCCTCATAGTATAATGTCCCCTCAGTCTCCTCATACAGAATAATGTCCCCAGAGTCCCCCCTCATTCAGTATGTCTCCACAGTCCCCACATACTGTATGACGTGACCACAATCTTCTCATACAGTATGATGCCCCCACAGTGCCTTCACGTATTATGATGTCCCCACAGCTCCCCAGTTTTTCAATTCACCTAACTCCATTCCCAGGCTGCCTTAGTCTGTGCTGTGTACTGAGGCACAGTAGGAGTGATACAGTGACGTCATCGTGCCTGCTGCGCTCTCAGTAGCTCAGGCTCAATGGTGGAACAGGGAGCAGACGGTTCTCTGTTCCACCATGATGCTCAACCCCAGGATGAAATTGAAACGCCAGGTGGAGAGTGGCTGCGTAGTGCAGTGGCACCATTGGTTCCAGCCTTTTGTCTGTCCTGGTCCACAGGTGGCACTTTGCCCAAGTCTAGTTTAAGGGTGTGAATATTTATGAAACCACATTATTTTATTCTTAAATTTCCTTTTTCCACTAAAATTTTCAGTTTGTTTCTCATTGAATTTGTACAAATTATGGGCGACATTAAAAAGGTAAAAAGTTATGAAATGATTTTTTAACATGGCAAAATCCTAGAATTTGACCAGGGGTGTGTATTATGTCAGGAGCTTGCATTTTCTCTCTTTTCACCACCACAAACTTGTGTGACCCATTAGGCTCCGGATTACCGGAGAAAAGTTCAGACCACGACCATTGGAAGAGTCCGGGGCACATGAGATTCCAAAGGGTCTCCTATGTCATCAAGGTCTCAAAGAAAAGTAAGTGCACTCTCCCTCCAAGTTTCTGATATTCTGGGAAAGAGGGAGAAGTCTGCATTTCATTTCTCCAAGAAAAAGGGGCGACGCCCGAGAACAGCTGCACGACATCAACCCCTGAGCGGAGACACTGGCAAAGATCTTCCCATAGTGAAAACATCACCACCCACACAAAGTCCTCAGCGTCCACTCCACAGAGCTGGGAAAAAGTCTATACAGTGCCTCATAGAAGAGGTGAGGGGATCACAGAGGGCAAAGAGGTGAGGGGATCACTGGGGGCAAAGGGGTGAGGAGATCACCGGGGGGCAAAGAGGTGATGGGATCACCAGGGGCAAAGAGGTGAGGGGTTAATCGAGGGAAAAGAGGTCAGAGGATCACTGGCGGCAAAGAGGTAAGGAGATCACCAAGGGCAAAGAGGTGAGGGGATCACAGAGGACAAAGAGGTGAGGGGATCACCGAGGACAAAGAAATGAGGGGATCACCGAGGACAAAGAGGTGAGGGGATCACCGAGGACAAAGAGGTGAGGGGACCACCGAGGACAAAGAGGTGAGGGGATCACCGAGGACAAAGAGGTGAGGGGATCACAGAGGACAAAGAGGTGAGGGGATCACCGAGGACAAAGAGGTGAGGGGATCACCGAGGCAAAGAGGTGAGGAGATCACCGAGGGCAAAGAGGTGAGGGGATGACTGAGGGCAAAGAGGTGAGGGGATCACCGAGGACAAAGAGGGGAGGGGATCACCGAGGCAAAGAGGTGAGGAGATCACCGAGGGCAAAGAGGTGAGGGGATCATTGAGGGCAAAGAGGTGAGGGGATCACCGAGGCAAAGAGGTGAGGGGATCACAGAGGGCAAAGAGGTGAGGGGATCACAGAGGGTAAAGAGGTGAAGGGATCACTGAGGGGCAAAGAAGTGAGGGGATCAAGGAGGGCAAAGAAAAAGGTGAGGGGTTCACCGGGGGCAAAGAAAAATGTGAGGGGTTCACTGAGGGCAAAGAGGTGAGGAGATCACAAGGGCATAGACATGAGGGGATCACAGAGGGCAAAAAGGTGAGGGAATCAAAAGGAGCAAAGAGGTCAGGACATCACCCGGAGCAAAGAAGTGAGAGGTTCATTGGTAACAAAGAGGTGAGGGGATCAATAGGGGAAAAGAGGTGAGGGGATCACCAGGGGCAAAGAGGTGAGAGGATCACCGGGGGCAAAGAGGTGTGGGGATAACATTATAATAGTTAAATTTTTGTACATAGTAGTTATATTTTTGTACATAAGGGCAGTATTATACTAGTTATATTCTTGTACATAGGAGCAGTATTATAGTATATTCTTGTACACAGGGGCAGTATTATAGTTATATCCATGTGGGGCAGGATTATATTAGTTGTAGTCTTGTTTCCATGTAATCCGCATATATATAGGCTTTCTCTGCCGACATTCCCTCCTACAGTGACAGGGTTAAGTCATTATCTGCCGCCTCGCCCTCTGCCCACATGGCAGAAATTACAGAGAGTCAGTACAATGTGCGATGTAACAGGAAACACATTTTGCGTCCACTTCTGCTTGTTGCGGGATTCCTGTGCTTACACTGGATTACACTTGGCTTGCTTCCACCAGGAATATGTAAAGTGACGGTTACATGGAGAACGTGGAGTGTCGGGCGGTAGCAGATGTTCTTCTGTTTCTGCACAGATCCTCCGTCATTAAAGAGACTCTACCACTTTCTGGGTTTTAGGGGAACCTCAATTTTTCGTACAACGCGACTAGCACAAAGTACCTTTTTAGTAAATGGTCACTGCGGAGCCGAGAACTCCATTGAACGGGTTCATCCATGTTCCTACCTGGAGAAGCCCTTTAAGTAGGATTTTCCTTTTAAGGATTGATCTCTGTTTCTATCACTATCATGGACATTTGGCCATCCAAAAGCAGAATTAAAGGCTCATCCTCCGATTATCCTCCCCACACACGCGTCACTGATCCCAATTCATCTACCTTTTAGGAACCATCATGATTACAATCTTCAGAGTTGCCCTTTAATTTCTCCCTTAATATCATCTGATGAAGCTCCAACAATTATAATGCTCTCCCTCCTCCTTATCATGGGATTGGTTCAGGTCCCCATAACCCTTTGCCCATCCAAACACATGAAAATGTGTGTTTTCCCTTCCTTTTCTAATCTCAGGTCCTCAGGGGCGGACCGTCTTCTCCTTATTTGGTAGCACTATGATGCTCCGCCCCCACTTTTATGATTCCAGGAAATATTGTGCATATTAAGCTACAACTCCTTAATTTAAGGGCTCCTTAGAATCTTTTGAGGATTACTTTGTCAGATAGCACGGATCTGATGAAGTACCTAAGAAAAGGACATTGACCTGAGAGCTAACTGGAAAGCAGACGAGTGCCGATTACACTATGTGGCCAATATTTATCAGACATGAGGTCCATACATAATTCAAATAATCTCCAGAGTAAGTGACTCCATCAGACGACAGAGTCGAAAACTTGCAAATATTCCAGTGTAAACAGTCCCGTCACATGACAATCTAGAGTGGCACCAAATCATAAACTGCCACTCCGAGGTCAAGGAGGATGTGTTTATGTGTACAGGGAAGGAAAGAAGGATTGGGGGGTATGTTCATACTCCAGTCACATCCAAAGCTGCATTCACAATAAGGGCAGAATACTGATTAAGGTGCAAAGAGGTGAAGAGATCACCGGAGGCAAAGAGGTGAGGGGATCAACAAGGGGCAAAGAGGTGAGGGGATCACCAAGGGGCAAAGAGGTGAGGGGATCACCAAGAGGCAAAGAGGTGAGGGGATCAACGGGGGGCAAAGAGGTGAAGGGATTACCGAGCTGCAAAGAGGTGAGGGGATCACTGGGGGCTAAGAGGTGAGGGGATCACCGAGAGCAAAGAGGGGATCACCGAGAGCAAAGAGGTGATCACCCCAAGATATTAAAGCCTGGATGAAGTTGGAGAGCTCCAACATTTAGAGAGTGTTCGTAACAATTATTTCCTCATCCAAACCTTCAAACAATACAACTAACTGCAATATCCCCGACCTCTAACCTGTAAAAACCATTGGTCGCTCTCTGCTTGTCTCATAATGGGCTGGTTTAGGACCCATTACATGACGGACAGGTGCGTTTGCTTCACCCATTTCCTTTCACCGATCCTCAGGGGCGGATCTTAATCTCTCTATTTAGTAGATGCTCTGTCCAAATTTAAATGATTCAAGGTAAATAAACCCCTGCAGATATACAAATTGTCAAAGTGGCCCCATGGTAATGTGTTCTGTGAAAAAATCAACTACATATGATTTCCTCCTCACTCTGTCTAAAAGTCTTAGCCTCGTGTTTCCGCAGAGCCTCTTGGCCTTGTAACTTCGCAGCTGGAGCCACTTGAGAAACAGAGTTTCTGCCCCTCCCTGCCCGGATCCATTGACAACACTCGAACCTTGCAGATGTTGCATTTCTGTCCCCACAGCACATTTCTTCGGGAGATAATAAAAGCCGCCATTCTCGCCAGGATTAATCATGCGCCACTTACACAAAGAATCAAGATGTTCAAGTTCTGCTGATTATTTAATGTTGTCGCTGATTTTCATAAAGTTTAACTAGAATCATCAAAATCATTTCTGCGAGTAACAGAACCTTCAACGTGAACTTATTAAAGTGGTTATTGTAAGAGCAGTATTATAGCAGTAATATTCTTGTACATAGGGGCAGTATTATAGTAGTTATATTCTTGTACATAGGGGCAGTATTATAGTAGTTATATTCTTGTACACAGGAGCAGTATTATAGTAGTTATATTCTTGTACATATAGAAGCAGTATTATAGTAGTTATATTCTTGTACATAGGAGCAGTATTATAGTAGTTATATTCTTGTACACAGGAGCAGTATTATAGTAGTTATATTCTTGTACATAGGGGCAGTTATATTATAGCAGTTATATTCTTGTATGTACATAGGTGGCAGTATTGTAGCAGCACATTTAATAGTAGACATTGCTCATACTCACCATTGGTGTTCGTATTGACATAGTACCTTCGACCCTGTGGGGACATATAACACTGCCACCCCAGGGGTAGAGGGCCTTGGCTTGTATCTTCTATTCTCTGTGGGTTCATCATTCCTGGTTTCTATGGGAAAAAAAAAAATCAATTTAACAATTCGATATAAAGTTTTATTATATATTGCAAATATCCGTTTTTCCTGTTGATGATGTAATATAAGCAGTGATTTTCAGGGATTGTTAGCCTGTAGTAGCATTTGGTTAGGGATACGTTCCATTCTATTATTTATTCTGTGCACTTCCTCTTTAAGACTCCGCGTCATCTATGACCTCTGACTATCCGGCGTATGGTGACGGTTCGGCTGCAGTTTTCCGATCACGCTGTTCGGCTAGATAAGATTATCTTTTTATTGCTTCTGTGGTTTTTCTATGCAATAAACAAACATTTCCTGTGTCACGGGACGCGGCCTGGAGACCAGATACGCAGTGGAGTATACAGTATACGGCACATCCCGAAAATTAATCACCTGCAGACAATCAAAAAAAGAAAGCAGAGCTATCAAAATAATATCCAACTGCTGTGGAACCACAACTCCCACAATGCTTTGGCAATTATCAACCTATTTCTACATCAGAAGGCTGCCAAACCCCAAAGAAAAATCTGTTCTTCCAGTCACCATACACAGTAACATTAGGCGTCCCTTAGGGGCCCGGGCCTAGGTGGGACTGCCATCTTTGCTCCCTCTTGAACTTAGTTTTTATTTATATTAATTTAAAGACTAGGAATATTGTAAAAAAAAAAAAAAACTGTATTGCTCAATGTATATGTTTTGGTGTTCCTCGGGGGTGTGGCAATATAAGCTTGGGCCGTATTTAAAGTGTATAATATACTTTTTATCCTTTAAAATACTTTTTTTGGGGCATGCAATTAATGTTTTAGGGATAGTTTCCTCTAAGTTGGATGTCGTCTACCTGATTGAGAGGATCTTTTCTCTTTATTTCCTATATTAAAGGGAGTGACAACCTGAAAAATGTCCTTAATTCTAGAGAAAAAAAAATAGGTTCATGAAATGAGTCATATCTTATGCCGAAAATAAATGTTCCTGCTGCGTTTAGGAGATGAACCAATCAATCCATCATCACTAACAAGTGACAAAGACAAGCGTCCACGTTGCAATGACCAGAGTGGCCCCAAGAACAGAAGGACCCGGTGTTTGCTTGTCCCAATCAATGAATCTTGGATCAGTTTTCCACACTCTTCCTCCTGTTCTGGTGTTGGAAATATATGAGCGGCCCCAGGTGTTTGCTGCTTTCTCAAAACGATTGATTTACCCAAACATATTGGCCTGATATGTACTAAAAGGGATCACGACCAAGAATATCTAGAAATTATTCCGGGAAAGAAGCTAAGGGTGATACTCCTTCAAAAATAAAAGAAATAAAGTTTGATTTCCTTGGAGGCTCAGCCAGGTTCAGCGGAACGTGAGGACCGTGCTGCACAGTTCATCTTCCAACCCCGCCTCCGAGGGCTGCACAGTTCACCTCCTGACCCGACCTCCGAGGGCTGCACAGCTCACCTCCTAAGCGACCTAAAAGGGCTGCACAGCTCACCTCCTAACCCGACCTCCGAGGGCTGCACAGCTCACCTCCCAACCCGACCTCCGAGGTACTGCACAGTTCACCTCCTAACCCAACTCCGAGGTACTGCACAGTTCACCTCCTAACCCGACCTCCAAGAGCTGCGCAGTTCAACTCCTAACCCGACCTCCGAGGGCTGCACAAGCTGTATATTTCCCCCAAATTTCCTCGCTACACCAATACATGGAGAGGCCTGTCCTGCTATTCCATTTAACACCTCTAGGGGTCACTGATGTCATTGCAGAAATAGATAGAGAATGTGCTACAGATATAGAGATGAAGAGAGGGCGATGGATAATAGATAAAGCGATAATAGATGATACAGAATGAGTGATACATAGATGGATACAGTTATGACAGATACTCGGTTTCCTCAGTAATTATCTGCACATTATAGACATTTCCGTCAAATCATTTAACTCATTAAGCGCCAGCTTCCTCTTCGGGGAGACCTGTAGCCGCCTGGACTTCGCTCCCGTCCGCCCAGCGGAGCAGGAATCCGGCACAATGGCCCCATTCTCCACAGAATACAATGCAGGATTGTGTGTGATGGGAGCACATTCCTGACATAGCCCTGATTCCAACACCTCCACATCACACACCCTACGAGCCGAGGGGCAAAACATCCTCTGTGCTGCTGGGGGACTTACAGTTCAGCCTGTGACCTGCCACGAGATTAGCGCAATCCTCTCCTGAAATACTCTGTGCTGCTGGTCAACCTCCGCCCTACCGGAGGACAGCTGGCACCTGCCTGTATCTAGAGCGGTGTCACCGCCCGGATTTATCTCGTTACTTTCTCATTAACACTCGCTTACGTTTTGCTTCCGTCCGCGACATTTTCAGCGTTACATGAAAACGTCGAGGACGGAAGCAAAAATTAACTATTTATGGGTCAGATCAGCCAAGGAGGTTTTAACTAATGGCCAATCAGCATTATTTTCCAAATCCGGAGATGCCCTTTAAATGCTGGACCAGATAGGAGAGGGTTAAAGTAAATTCGGGGACGGAATCAGGAGGTTGAAATCATTTTAGGAAGCAACAAAAAATAAATCATAAAGTAACAAAATGTAGCAAAAAAAAGGGGGAACTTCCTCTTGGCAACGTTACGGTCAGAGAATAACCTGACGGGGACGATCAAAAGGGAAGAAAAAAAACAAAAATCCTAATATTCCAGGGCGGGGATAAAAGGTCAGACCCTCTAGACACAAGCGATGGACGTTACAGGAAGATTTAGATACAAATTAGCCTTATTTAGTCTTGTCCCTAATATTTGGGTGTGTACCCCTTTAAAAAAAAATTATTAAAGGGGGTGTTAATATTGTAACATGTTCGGCGAGGAACGATTTGGAAGAACGTGCAGAGGGGGATGCAGCTTCACATAATTGAGAAGGTATGGGTGAGTCAGGAGTGGTGGAAAGTTGGCCAACAACCCCTTCGATGGCGGCGATCATTAGGGATCTGTCTCCAGCACCTGAATGACAGCGGAGGAGAACCTGGCAAGTGTAAACAGTAAATTAGAGTATTCTGTTTCCAGGCAGATACATTGTATGTCTCCATGACAACACTCGTCCTCGACGCGCGTTTCTCGGTCAGGCTGGAATCTTTTGATATCGTTCTTTAATAGATCTACTGTGATTCGGTGACAGCAATCGGTGGATTCGCAGGAAAGAAACAAAACGACGGGAGAAAGTGACGCGCCAGACGACGGGCGCCCGGGGGAAGCTTTTCATTCCCAGCGCCTTTTAAGTCTGGATCAAAGAATTTCCCGGTTGTAAAGGCTGACGGTCGACGGAATCTCAATGAAAATAGGATGCGGAAAAAAATGGGGAAATATGAGAATCACCGTTGTCCCAACTCGAGGAGAAAACAACATATATCCAAGCTTCATGTCAATGTCAGTAAGCTGCAAGTAAAGCCTGGCAATATGGTAATACTGCAACGTTTCACCTAAGGGCTTCCATGAATGCATGTATCTTATAGATTTCCCCAGTGGTCACTGCCATGACAGTCACAACTTTATCTCCAGAATTACAATTGCTGCTAAAGAAACAGCTCAAGATACGGCAGAACGTAGCAGAGGAAGTTTCCGGACCCTCAGGATTGACTCCATGTCTCATTCTTTATGTTTAGAGATGTAGGACTCAACGGTTGCTCCATGCCAGTGCCTCACATACTGTGGTGCCACCAAACACTCCTCATCTTCAAACACTGGATCGCCTTCAGGTCCCTCAATCAGGTCTGAAGGTTCCTCCAATAAACCATTCTCATTCCGACACGGGCAAGAAGAAACAAACAAGACACAAACATCTCTAATCCTTCTGACCTCTGCCAGAGGCGGCAGACGAGCTGCCAAACCCCAGATTAGACCCATGTGTCTCGGAGGAAAGAGGTGGATAAGAGGCCGATTAGGAGGGTTGCAAGCATCTAATGAGGTCTCCTGGGCTACTAGACGATTGGGATCTGGAGAGAGTTCAGACCTCCTAACAATCAGCGATGAGATGTTGGCATGGATGTAGCTCGTGGCCCCGGCATTGTATCGTTTTGCAGAGCATTGTCTTGGCCGTTTCTTCAAGCAGAAGTTCAAATCTCACGCCACAGGAGGTCCTGACGTTGGCCAGATGTTTGTACACTGCAATATCCCACGCTGTCTGGAAACATGAAAAGAGACTGGCTTATTAGAAAGAAAATCCTTTCTTGGCCACATTGGTAGGAGATAGAGATTCCACAGATTCGAGAAAGGAGGAGGAAGACAAGCATGGTAGTGAATCCAAAGCTCACTGACATCTTGGAAGAAAGGGATTTGTGTACTCCGAGAGTCCCTGGTCCTGTGATGGTGGCAGCACACTGTCAGTGGGACAACACTAAGGTCAAGGGCTCTTCAGAAGAAACCTTATCAGCATTTTCTTCTTCTTGACCCTGGCTGCAAAGAAACTCCAAGGGTTTTAGAAATACAAAAAAAAAACTTGAGATGCTGTCTGACAAAATAAAAGTCGCAATATGGGAAATCATAGTGGGTGTAAAGAAAGGTCTCAACTCGCCGACCTCCCACCAACGTTACCTACAGACACAGCTCAACGTTGTCCAAAGAGAAGATCAATAAAAAGTGCAATTACACATAAAAAGTCCTTCAAAAGTTCCAAATCTTTTGGGGGAGGAAGATTGTGGTCATGGCCTGCAATGTCTGAGACTGAAAAATAATGAGAACAGACCACCCCCATCATTATTATTTAGGCTCAAAAAGACTGATTAAGCCAAAAGGGAGAACAACGTAAACACAAAGGTCAAGAGATGTCACCTGCTGAACCTAACTCTTCTCCAAGACATCATGACCGCAGGGCTGTCTACAGAAGGACTACAAATTGGCCACCAGGCTCCATTGCTTCCAGCGACGAAGTTGTTTCTCAATCATCATACAAATTCAAAAGCCCTTAAAAAAACCAACAAAAACTTTGTCCCTCAAAAAAGCCTTGTCCCCTATTAAAGAGGAGCATCCCTATAACTCAAGGCTGATGGCACAATTCTTAAAAAATACTCCGCTTTAAGAAACAGGAGGGATTTTAGTATTCGTAGTTCTGAAAAAAAAAAAGCAGGGAAAGCGGAAAATTAAATGCAAACCTGGAGCCAACAGGGAAAGGAAACCGAATGTCAGACACGGACCTTCAATCTTTGACAGTGACATCTCTACAGGGGAGTCCTCAGGGGGGAAAAGGAACAGAAGAAGAGCTCAGTGGAATGTAACAGATGAGAACGTTCTGCCAGCAAGGAGGACAAAACACCTCATGTTCTCCCGAAATCCAACACTCAGTAAGTTCTTCTGAGTCTCAAGGAGTGACCACCCAAAAACATCTACCACGTTTCTGACACCACCTCCTTAGCTCTGTCAGGACGTCAGCTACATAGGTGTCGCTACACCCTGGTTGGGAGAAGTCTGTCTCCACTTGACCACGGCTTTTCTGAGATCCAGATCTTCTCACTTCTTGGCCTCCTCACAAACACTGACAAACAAAACTATACAACTACACGACAGGTCACCATCAGGCACCAAAACAAAACCCACATCAATTACCCTGAATAACACAATAGGAAAATAAGTCACTGGCAGCAAAGTGAGGAGGCTGTACTGATTGCTTGAAATGCTTGGGCAAGGCTTCATAAAGAAGAGCTTAGCCCCACCCATGAGCAGCACTATAGAATAGTAGATGATACTCTAGAATCTTGTACACAGGAATAGTATTATAGTAGTTATATTCTTGTACATAGGGGGCAGT
>VIAB01011823.1:19235-33830 GCA_009801035.1 Oophaga pumilio
ATCTATCATCTATCTATCTATCTAGCTATTATCTATCTATCTATTATATATCTATCTGATCTATATATCTATCTATCTATCATCTATCTTCTATGTATTATCTATCTATATCTATTATCTATCTATTTATCATCTATCTGTGTATCTATCATCTATTATCTATCTATCTATTATATATCTATTATCTATCTATCATCTATCTATTATCCATCTATCTATAATCTATTATCTGTCTATCAATCATCTATCTATTATCTATCTATCTATTATCTATCTATTATCTATCTATTGTCTATCTATCTATTATCTATCTATTATCTATTTATCTATCATCTATTATATATCTATTATCTAGCTATTATCTATCAATAATCTATCTCTTATCTATCTATTATCTATCTATTTGTCTGTCTATTATCTATCTATCTATTATCGATCTGTCTGTCTATCTATCTACATATCTATCTATTGTAGTGCAGCAGGGTTGTGTAGTGTGGCAAACAGGCATTGACCACAGAAAAACGTGTTAAATGTCCAAACTCACACAGTGCACAGCACGCGGTATCCTCCGGATCGCAGCCAGGAAAACAAAGACAGTCTGTGAGTTGTTGCTGTGGGCTACTGCACTGCCGTGTACACAGGCCTTTTGACTCCGCATGGGCCTGTGTTGCCTCACACAGGTTGAGCTCTGCAAAACCTCCTGCTCTGCCTGCTTGCATGACCAAAACTGACACAAAACTGACACACACCCCACCCCTTTGCTGCAGGGTTTTTACAACAGAACCTGTCGGGGAAGGAAATGGACCTTCCCACTACTATCCTGTAGTCCATTTCAAAAATACAAGCCCATGGCCTGTTATCTTAAATCTTCATTGGACAAATAGCTTGCCCAAGATCAACACTTACTTCTATTCTGTTTTACAATCACAGCTATGCCTGTGACTGCAACGCACTCCCCCGGCCTCCATATGCTTTTTTACACATCCTGGGGGACACATAGCGACCCTCACATATGACAACGGTCACTGCCTCATATACTCCTCCTCTGTTCAAACTTGTGGGGTTGAACATTTGTCACCATACAGGGGGCCCATGACAGGGCATCCGCATTTCCCTGTGACTTCCCTGCCCAATGTTCCACTGAGAAACTAAAGTTTTGTGGGGACAGGAACCATTGGGTGACTCGAGCATTCCTCTCTTTTACGTTTCTCATCCAGATGACTGGTAAATGGTCCATTACCAAACGAAACTGATGCCCGAGCAAATAGTAGCGTAGGGACTCCAAGGTCCACTTAATAGCCAAGCACACCTTCTCTACTATGCTATAATTTTTTTTCTCCGCCGGGCTCAGTTTCCAGCTCAAATAGGTGACTGGATGCTCCTCCCTGTTCACCTCTTGTGACAGCACCACTCCTAGGCCTACCTCTGAGGCATCTGTTTGCACGATAAAGGTTTCCTTGAAGTTGGGGCTGATGAGGACTGACTGTCCACACAACGCTGACTTCAGGGACTGAAATGCTTCCTCAGCTTGAGGATTCCACCAGACTATCACTGTCTTCTTACCTTTTAACAGGTCCATTAGGGGTGCTGATTTCCCAGCAAAATTGGGTATAAATTGGTGGTAGTACCCAATGATGCCAAAGAATGCCCTCACCTGTTTGGTACTTAATGGCTTTGTCCAGTTTTGAATGGCCTCGATTTTGTTTGCTTGGGGCTTGATAACCCTGTGACCGATCACGTATCCTAAGTACTGGGCTTCCATGAGTCCTCTTGCGCATTTCTTTAGTTATGCTGTTAACCCCGCGATCCTGACAGACTCCAGCACTGCTTGTACCTGGGACAGGTGGTATCCCAGTTGGTACTAAGGATGACTATGTCATCCAAATAGGCCGACTCGTAATTCTGATGAAGCTCTAACACAATGACCATCAGTCTCTGGAATGTGGCTGGATCCCCATGTAACCCAAAATACAGGACAACATACTGATAGAGACTCTCTGATGATAAAAATGGTCTTTTCATTTGCCGACACCATTAACGGGACCTGTCAGTAACCTTTGGTGAGTTTGAGAATGGTAAAGTACTGGGCTTCCCCCTGGCTCTCAATTAGCTCTTCTACCCAGGGGAATTGGATAGAGGTCAAACTTAGATACCTTATTCAATTTCCTAAAGTCATTACAAAAACATAACGATCTGTCTGGCTTTGGGATCAGCACAGTGGGGCTAGCCAACTCACTACGGGACTTCTCAATGACTCCCAACTGAAGCATTTGCTTCACTTCAGCTGCAATGGCTTGCCTTCGGGCTTCTGGCGCTTGGTACGGTTTCATCCGTACCTTTACCCGGGACTCTGCGACAATGTCATGTTGTATCACAGAGGTCCGCCCCGGCAGTTCTGAGAATACATCCGTATTCCATTGCATGAGAGCCTGAGCCTCCCGATGCTGCTGTTTGGTGACAGCCTCATTTATTTTAACCTGACCCCTTGCTGTATCCTCGGCCGGTGCCAGCCGGATCCCTGTTAGTATGACTGGAGTCGCCTCCATGACCAAACATTCCCGGTCCTTCCAGGCTTTTAGCAGGTTGATGTGGTATAGTTGCTCGGGTTTCCTTTTTCTGGGTTGGTACACTCTATCATTCACCTCTCCTACCCTCCCCCATATCTCATATGGCCCTTGCCACTTGGCCATGAGCTTACTCCCTGGGGTGGTGTCACGGGGCAGTAGCGGGAAAACAGGGGACGAGGAACCTGGGCCCCTGAATTGACCCTCAGGCTAAGGGGGTGCCCTGTCTTTCCTTAACTTGGGGGTACTCTTGAAGGTAGTAATGCCCAAGTCACCGACCAGTCCCTGTCTCCTGTTTAGCCCTGAGCTAAAACCCCCAACCCCCTCCCCAGGAGGTGAGACAGGGAATAAAGAGAACTGCACCAATATAACAAAAAGAAAGAAAAGACAGACACCTAAACGTAGCTTTCTCTGCTGCAATGCACCGCACAGCAGAGTAAGGCACCAGATCAAGGTAATAGCTGAAGTACCACTGCACTCAGCAAGCTCCTGACTCCAGGGAAAAAAGTTTTAATATGAAAAGTAAAATCTGCCACAGATCCAGAAATGGATCGTGACAGTACCCCCCTTTCAATGAGGGGCCTCTGGACCCTCAACACCGCACCTCACCAGAAAACAACCAATGGTGAGGACACCTCGATCCACCAAAGTTCACCCCGGCAGTTACCTAACTCTCAGGTTTGTGGCAAAGGCGGACTGATGGAAGTGACAATAATGTGTGCTCTGGAGGTGCCACAAATCTCCAGAGCGCCGACCTGGAGATTGAGTTGTGTATGGGCATTAGTGGGGGTAACTCCAGCTGGAAAGTCCCTGGACCGAGAATGGCTGACACCGGATATGGCCCGATAATCCTGGATCTCCAGACCCCAGCAGCATGCTTCCACCGGATGTTTTTGGTCGACTCCCACACGTACTCATTCACACACAGGTCCAAACCTGAATGTTTATTGCCACGCCCATGTTTGCCACAAGGTGGTGAACTCTTCGAGGAAACAACAACAGAGGCATCCCACTGTATCACCACACTCACACCCCCACAATGCTCAGAGGGAACCACCACCCTCCCCTGACCAATCCTCCCAAGAGGACTCCGACACTCAGGGTTAGCTTGTGGTGAGGGTTGAGACTTGCCCCTACTCTATGGTCTATGATTCTATGATTCTATGATACTCCCTGAAAGTACCTCTGCTGCCCCCACTCGAGAAGAAAGGGACGGTTGTAGAAAGACGGCAGAGACAATAGCCCCTGGCAACAGTCCTCACACGACTGATCCCAGCTGACTACTTCCCTGGACCGCCAATCTATGACCGGATTGTTTTTTCAACCAAGTGAGGCCTAAGACGATGGGAGTTGGCATACCCTCCAAGATGTAGCACGATAGGGACTCTTCATGACGAGTCCCTATACGTAGGTGTATATCATCTATGACTTAGGTCACCTTCCCCTGGCTGAGTGGGACAGAGTCAATGGCCTGGGCGCTTGGTGGTTTTGCTAGCGTCCTACACCTCAGGCCAAGAGTTTAGACAAAGTGAGCATCCACCAGATTGACACCTGCTCCACTATCCACAACCACCAGTATACCCTCAGTTACCCAACCAACCACCATTTCAGCAGACAGGGTACACTGAGGGGAAAAAATGGAGGAAATATACACTCCTTGGTCGCCTCCCTCCACACGACTGGGGGATGCGGCTTTTTAGATGGTACAGGTATTTTGGCGTGAGCTGGGCAGACCCCAATGAAATGACCAGTCTGCCCACAGTAAAAACATGCCCCCACACCATGGCGAACCGCAGGCAACCCCGTTTGGGTACCAACTCCTCGAACCTGCATGGGTTCATCCGCCTGCACTGGTATGTCCTCCTCCCTAGCAAGGACAACAGGGGCAGATTTGGAGAATGTCTCTCCCTGAGGCGTCTATCCACCCGGATGGCAAGAGACATGGCGGCCTCCAATGACTTGGGGGCAGCATACTACACCAGAGAATCCTGCAACCTTGGAGACAGACCCTGAATAAAATAACTCCTAAGGGCAGGGTCATTCCATCGTGTGTCAGTGGCCCACCTCCTGAACTCTGAACAGTACTCCTCAGCCGGCCCCCCTGCTTGATCTTACAGAGTCGGGATTCCACCAGGGAGATGCCATCAGGATCTCCATACACCAGAGCCAGAGCCGCAAAAAACTCGTTCACTGACCGTAGAGATGGTGAATTGGTCAGCAGGAAGAAGACCCTGGATTGGGGACCACCCTTAAGAAGGGAGACTATGATTCCCACCCTTTGTTCCTCACTCCCTGATGAACGAGGGCAGAGCCTAAAGTACAACTTGCACGCCTCCTGAAAAACCAAAAATGTGTCTCTCCCTCCAGAAAACCTGTTAGGGAGAGATATCTTGGGTTCTGGTTGAGCCTGCACCTGAGCCAAGGCCCAGAACCCCAACAACTTCTGCAGCTGCTGCACCATCTCACCATGCAAACCCTTAAGCTCATCAGTGAGGTTCTGGAGCAGTTGTGCAAAGGCCTGCATTTGGGCCTTGGCTCACCAGAAAAAAATGTGACGGTTGGTGATAATGTCACGGGCAGTAGTGGGAAAACAGGGGACGAGGAACCTGGGCCCCTGAAATGCCCCTCAGGCTAAGGGGATGCCTTGTCTTTCCTTAACTTGGGGGTACACTTGAAGGTAGTGAGGCCCAAGTCACTGACCTGTCCCTATCTCCTGTTTAGTCATAAGCTAAAAGCCCCAATCCCCTCCCCAGGAGGTGAGACAGGGAAAAAAGAGAACTGCACCAATATAACAAAAAGAAAGAAAAGACAGACACCTAAACTTAGCTTTCTCTGCTGCAATGCACCGCACAGCAGAGTAAGGCACCAGATCAAGGTAATAGCTGAAATACCACTGCACTCAGCAAGCTCCTGACTCTAGCTTGGTTGGTCTTCAAAGAGGAAATGTATCACCAACAGTCAGCTGACGCACCAGGACCTTTTAAAGGATGGTGGGAGTGGTCACCACCTGCACCAGCCAAATCAGCAGCAATGTAATTACACCAGCGGCCACCGGGGGGAAAAGACTGACATTAACCCTCGATGGCCTGAAAGGATAAAAGTTTTAATATAAAAAGCAAAATCTGCCACAGATCCAACACCTGGTCACCCTTCTTTAAAGGTCCTGACCGTTTATCTCTTATTGTACATGCAGCTCTGCGAGGCCTGGGCATCCAGTAGATGCTCTTTTACTATGATCCGTACTGCCGCAATCCAGTCCTGCATGCTCGCTACATGCTCAATTACGCTCCGATGCGGAGTTGGCTTCTGTTCCCACATCTCCTTAGCTACATCGAACAGTCCCCTTGGATGCCTGCCATACAACAGCTCAAACGGGGAAAAAACTGTGAATGCCTGTGGAACCTCACTGACAGCGAACATCATATAGATCAATAACATGTCCCAATTCTTCCCATCCTTGGCAACCACCTTTTTGAGCATGGCTTTGAAGGTCTTATTAAACCTCTACACCAACCCGTCGTTTTGTGGGTGGTACACCGACGTATGTAGCTGTTTAATCTGGAGCAACTTACATAGCTCCCTGGTCACCTTTAACATAAAAGGAGTCCCCTGATCTGTAAGGATCTCCTTTGGTGTCCCAAGGTGAAAAAACATGGCAAATAGCTCGCAGGCTATTAGCTTGGCCGATGTGTGCTGGAGAGGTATCGCCTCCGGGTACAGAGTGATGTAGTCCATTATGACCAAAATATGTTGATGGCCACGGGCGGATTTCACTATGGGCCTACCAGATCCATTGTGATCTGCTCAAATGATACTTTTATGATGGGCAGAGGTACCAAGGGACTCCGGTAGATCGCGGTGGGTGAGGATAGTTGGCGCTCCGGACATGTGTCACAGTACCTCTGGACCTCCGCATAGACCCCAGGCCAAAAAAATGCTGCAGAATGCGCTCCTGTGTCTTTTTATCCCCCAAGTGCCCTCCTAGCATATGGATGTGAGCCATATTGAGCACAGCCCGACGGTATGATTGGGGCACCACCAGCTGTTCCACCACCTCATCACAGATTTTATCTATCTGGTACAACAACTCCTGGTGGATAACCATGCGAGGAAAGGCTGTCTCAGCACCTGGTTGCTGAGCTATTACATTAATTTCAACCTCCCTTTCTCGGGCCCGGGCTAGGGTGGCATGTTGGAACTGAGCTGTCCCGAACTTACCAGGGGACACCTCCAGCTCAGCGATCGGTGGGGTCTCCTTGACCTCTCCTGCCAATACCTCTAGTGGAAGCATATCGGGGTTACACTCTGCCCCTATGTTGGCAACCCCTATGGCAGGCATCCCTGACTTGGGAACTTCGGGTTCCACGCCCGGAATAACAATTAGCTTGGGAGGATTAAACCTGGTCACCCACAGGGACCAGAACAGGGGCAATTCTCTTCCCATCACAGTCCTATCTAGCTAGCTATTATCTATCTATTTTCTATATATCTATCTATATATCTAGCTATCATCTAGCTATCTTTGCATTTGAACTGCAGAAAATAATGATGACCATTATGCCCACAGTGTTAAACATGGTTGGAATGATCTACTGATTGATGAAAGAAAGAAGTGAGGGACAATCATTTACACTGATGGATTCAACTGAAACATCATATGAAACATGAGAGTTGGGGTCAATATCATTCAGTTTGTTTTGGTCTCATTTATAGTGCAAGCTGTACCAGGAAAGCCAACAGCACAGTTCAATCTTCTTAAACAGCCCCTGGTGACAAAAAGTCATTTTAAAACATCCAATAGTGAAATAATGTATGTAGAATTAAAAAAACAAGAGTATGTACGGTATATATAAATGAAATGGTTCCTTGTTAGAGCCAATAAATTCATATTTTAAAGGAGAAAAGACATGTTTTAACACTTTTTTGTAGGAAAAAACAAATAGAATGGCTTTTAATAACAGCAAAAATAAAAAAGAAACGGAAGCATTTTAGATATTAATCTTCTTTAAACACGATTCATCAAGATGTGCGCACAACACATGTGCCTCTTCTAAGTAGCATGCTCCCCTGTGCTCACCCAGAAATGCTATTCCAGTGAAAGACTGGAATGCAAATCTGGAATAAAAAACATCACCACTTTTCATGAATTGGATGGATGGATGGCAGGCGTAACCGAGGCTCGTCCTGCCCTAGCTCTTTCCCAGCAACAACCCCAGTTGCATCCCATTTTGACATAGCTGATCGATAGTGGCATGAAAACTCCAACAGTGACACATTTTTTGTGCAACTCTGCATTGTCAAAATAATTGCATCTTTTCAATGTTTATACACCACTTAAGTGGTGTAAAAGATTTGATGAATCGACCCCCATGAGTTTGGAGTTTCAAATTTTTTCTCCAAAAAATTAGAGATACATTGGAAATATTTTAATTTATGATTTAACAAAACAAGCAAAGAGGAATGTTATTCAGTATCACTGTACAGAAATAAAGCACATTGTAAGAGCAGTTATGCTGCTACTTTAAGAAATAGTAAAACTATTCCAAGTTCCAAGTTTATAAACAAGGAGAACCATAGATGAAGCTCACACTGAAAATATGCTGGACTTCTATTCATATTAATACTTTACAAATGTACAGTATATGTTGCTTTGGGGTCTTTACATATTTTAAATTCACATTTATTTCAATTTTTTCATAGAAATATTACTTACCTTAAATATTTCCCAAGTATTTCAATTTTAATTTATCACCCAGCGCAACACTTTATATTGCTCCAAACATAAAAAAAATTGAAACACTCACCTCTTCTCGTTGGTCACTGATCTGCTCCAGATTCCTCAGCGTCACTGTCTTCCTTTTCTCTGCACTGTCACTGTTCAGAGCAGAGAGTGCGCTGTAGTGATATAATCGCACCCTCTGACCTTAAACATAACAGAGTCAGAAGATGTGGAAGATGCTGCAGCTGAGGAGGAACAGGGAGAGGTAAGTATTGCAAGTAACGGAGCCCTTAACAAGCGGGGGGGCCAACTTGTGGGTGCTGGCACCAGGCCCCCATAGCGTGCTGGTGTCTCTGATGAAGAGTGGCCCGTCCATCTGCTCAGGGCCTAGGTGCGTCTGGTGCTGATGCCAGCCCTGGTCATCGGGATTCTCTCTATCATGTAGAGTAGAAGCTCTGATAGTCAGTGATGTCTTCTCTCTAGATCTCTCCTGTAGAGTGTAAGCTTTAATGGTCAGCGGAGTCATCTCTCTCTCTCCTGTAGAGTGTAAGCTCTTAAAGTCAGCATGGTGCTCTCTCTCCCTCATGTAGAGTGTAAGCTCTTATGATCAGCAGGGTCCTCTCTCTCCTGTAGAGTGTAAGCTTTTATGGTTAGCGGAGTCATCTCTCTCTCTCTTCTGTTGAGTGTAAGCTCTTATAGTCAGCATAGTGCTCTCTCTCCCTCATGTAGAGTGTAAGCTCTTATGGTCAGCGGGGTCATCTCTCTCTCCTGCTGAGTGTAAACGCTCATGGTCAGCAGCATCATCTCTCTCTCTCCTGTAGAGTGGAAGCTCTTATGGTTGGTGGGGTCTTCTCTCTCTCATTCTCTCACACCTGTAAAGTGTAAGACAGACTCCTTAGTGAATGCAATGATTGACAGTCAGAAATTGGGCATGCTAGATTATTATCTCCCCTGACATGATCTCTCGGCGGAGAGTTTTTGTGCCCTCTTCCACATTAAACTGTCGGCCAAGCCCACTGATATCGGTGGGTTTGGCCAAAGGTAGACTACTGTGTATGGGGGCCTTTAGACTTATTCCAATAATGTTCTAATTTACCTATTTGTTTCCAATTCTAATGTCTTAGTAAGTATGCTTTGACAATTTTGGCCATCATTTTCCACATAACTTACACCCACATGACACACAACTAGTACAGCACTTCTTAGGCTACAATTAGAAGATCCAGGTCTCCTACGGTTTTGGTGCACTGAACCTAAATTATTATAGGGATCTGTAGGCAAGTAGGAGGGGGGTTATGCTTGTAATACAGATGCTAAAAACCAGCAGATATAAAGCTAATAAGCAAGATTCTTCCAATATGGAAACCCTCATTCTTCAGATGAGAGAGCAATGGCGGTCGTGCAGCATGGAAGAAGCCTTCCATTGAAATATTTAAAATATATGTAATCTAAATAAAATAATGAAATATCTTTCTGTAATTCTACTTTAATTATATCTCTATAAAAAAGTAGAGGACAATAATAAGTGAGGTTACTAAGCGATCTAAGACTGCAAAGAATGGAGTGTGTACAAATTATCCCTGGTGATGAATGTGGCCATTGCTATTATGTGTTAAAAGGGATCATTTCTTCAAGACTCCTCAGATCTTGATAGTTTTGCAGGCCTGGCAGAAGCTGACTCTGTAGTAAGTCTCACATTACATGTGGATTAGATTTGTAGAAATCCTGTAACTCAATAGGTACCTGCCTATTCTCTCCTGGCGTCAGCCTGCCTGCACTGCTTTGCACTGTAGACATACCTGGCATTCCAGCCATGCCTCCTCACTAGCTAAGTGGCCTGGAGCCGGACTACCAAAACATTAGCTTATTGTTTTGTACAAGACCTTCCCTTGACAGATGAGAAAAGTGTGAAGTTGGTCTTGCAATGGCTTATTACCTCCAGAAGAAGCATACATGACACTCTTTAGCCGTCTTTCTGCTACAGTAACATCGGAAAGAGGATACTGTCATGTCCCTTGTTGGTGGATACATGGTGTAGAAGAAAAGCAAGTCTGATATCTCCTGCTGCCTACAAAATGCATTTACATTCAATGAGGTGGAAAATAACAATAGCAATGTCAAATGCCTTGTTCCTGAACATGCGCTATCAGGGTCCTCATAGCATTGTCTGACAGCCGGGTGTGTAGTCTGTCCTGACGGTAGGTGCTAAGAGATTTTCGATTTCTTCACTAGTAGATGGTCACTGAAAATAAAAAAAATTAGCTAACCAAATTTTTGATAATTTTTTGGGATACTTCAGTTCATCCATTCCATGTATTACTTTACTTCAGCACCTCCTAACTAGAGATGAGCGAATTTGTTCGGGTTCGATTCTGAATACGATCGGAATCGAATATTGTTTTGCAATATTGTTTAGAGTTAATGGGAGTAGAAATTACCGAATATGTTCCGAACCGATCATAAGACATACATTCAGCACGAATATTGTTCGAATATGGCCCGAATATGTCAAAATCAGATTCGGGGACAAAATCCCCCAAAAATTCACTCATCTCTACTCCTAATCCAATACAGCTTTAAAGAGGTTTCAGAAAACCTCTGTTTTTGACTGCAGCTTGTTTTAAAAAACAAACTGTCCTTTACTCTTCCTCCCCAGGTCTCACGCTGAATCTGCACCCTTGTACCCTCGTTTGTCACTGTATGCAGCGGTGGCAGCACTGTAGCCAATAACTGAGCGTAACGTATCTGAGTGGCACCTGTAAACTCGAGCTGAACTACTAAGCTTAGTAATTGGCTGCACGTTTGTCAATATCCTGCCAGCGCTACTGATAATATCAGATCTTCCTATCAAAAAACACAAGTTCTTTTTGTTTACTATATTGTTACCTCCATTCTGGGCACAACATATTGTGCCTAAATTATCTTGCAATTCTACCCTTCTCAGATAGATAAAACAACAAAATATCTCCAATCCGAAGGTCATGGAGATACATAAACAGTATAAAGGACACTTAACCGTGAAAGCAACTTTTGTTCATGAATAATAAAAAAACATGAAACAAACAAATAAGGTATAAAGCAAGGTTGCCTACATGGGAAAACACTGGCAATATATATCAAGTCATCAAGATGAGACCGATCTTAGCATAAAACATAGTGTAAACATAGCAAATATAGAGATGATATCAAGGTGATTGTAATCTCAGGTAATATATATAGTTTGTAATCGTTCCAATACAGTTAAAAACAGAAAAAGCATTGGATAAATATAGTAGCAAGATAAGAAAGTACCGTGCATGCAGATATATAAATGTAGTACAAGTACCAAAGTTGTGCTCACACTAATTGGAGAGGTAGTGCTGCATGAGTAACCGGACCGCTGTCCTGCAATCCAACAGTCGAATTTGTGTTTTTTTGCATTTTTTTAAATACTAATCACATACATCCAGAATGTAGAAATTTCAAAACAAACGCCTCCCTCATAAAGTGTGCCTGTTGTTAAAAATACTTTTTTGCTCACTCATGATACTCCAAACTTAGACCCATACACAACACAAAAAATACCATTGCTGGGTACCACCGGTTTTCCATAGCCACATAAATGGAGGTCACTTAGAAATTAATAAGGCTGAGCTTGTACTGAAAATCTCAAAAGTGCTTCCACACAGTCTTAGGCCTCATTCACATGTCAATATACAGTATTTTGATCAGTATTTGTATTCCAAAACCAGGAGGGTCTCTAAAACACGGAACAGAACCTTTTAGTTATAGTTTTTCTGGATCACCCGCCAGGGCAGTGGGGTACTCGGTACCGGGTTGCTTCTTAAAGGGGCAGTGTCACAGCGGCAGTGACCCGGTCCGTGGCCCTGGGCGTCCAATAAAAGGGGTATATTTACAAGGGATGATATAGTTTACAGTAAAGTGTTTGTGGCGCCACCTTTGGTTTCTGGTCAGAGGTGTCCAGCGCTGCAGTGCAGATCCTCTGGGCCTGGTTGTGATGCAGCAGAGTTGGCACAGCTCTCCACAGGCAGAGCTGAATCCCAGTGCAGATGTAGGATGTAGAAGATGGTGATGTTGGTGGATGTAGCAGTGTTGGATGGATGACGCAGGAATGAATAGAGGACACAGCTGGGTGTAGTTTCCAAAGCTTTACTCACAGTTCTGGTGTGCACAAATGCCCGCTTGGTGCCAAGTCCTCCAGGTGAGGGGCTCAGCAAACTCCCAGGTAGTTCAGGATACACCTTTCCAGGACTCCCTTCCATATGTTCCTTTCTCGGTCATCTCACTGTGCTGACTTTCCACCTTTCCTTCCTTTCCAACACCTCACATTCAGTATCCCAAGCTAGTAGCCGCGGACCTTGTCGGATAACGTCCTCTCTACATTTCCTTGCTCCCTTATGGCTATCTTTTCAGAGAAGATAACTGTGGTTCTGTAGCTGAGGCACCTAAATATGCAACTGCCTCCAGCTTGCTAGCTGAGTCTTGAAGTTCTCCACTAGGCTAGGGGCTCCACTATTGGATCTGGCCCCACAGATGGAATACTCACTATCCGTGCCCCTAGGACCCCTTTTGGCCTTCCAGAAGCTTCTCTCTGTTCTTTTCTGATCTAGCTTTCTTTGTCTGGGGGTGAGCTGCTACTAGCCTCAGCTCACCTCACACTCTGTCTGACTCTAAAGTCTCTTTTCTGCTCTATAAGCTTCACTTCCCCTCCTTCTTACTTTCTCCACCCACTGTCCATACACTCTTTCCTACCCAGCCTGGGATGAGACCATCCTCCCTTAGGGTATGTCCAGGGTGCCCGGCTGCTATAGTATGTGTTGGGTGCAGGTGTTAGAGTCCTGGGTGGTGCTCCCTCCTTACCTGAGAGTGAGGCATCCCACCTCTAGATGAGGTGCAATACCTCTGTTGCGACTGAACCCTCAGGGGCGCCACATACCCCCCTGTTAAACACGTCCACGGGCTAAAAGAGTAAAACACAGGTGTTACAGAAACATACCAAATTTTGAGTGATGCATCACAACAGGTGAAATATGAATGAAATGCAACTTCCCTTTATGGGAAGCACTTTTTCTTAAAGGGAATCTGTCATGCCAATTTTGCCATATCAACTAAAGATATGGCTGAATAGTGCGTCCCATAACAAAGCTATCGGTATTTACCTTAGATCCTGATACCCCCGTTTTCATATCAAAATACCTTAGCAAACTTCGTATTTGGAGCTGTCAATCAGGGTGGTCAGGTCAGGAGGGCGGCGTTTTCTATGTCCTCCGCCCCAGCTCCTTGGCATCGCTTGCGTAGGGCCGTCTGTGAATCCCACAGACGGCGTTCGGCTTCCCGCAATTGCGCATATCAAATTCGGCCCCGCGCATGCGCAGTGTGCTTTGCCCAACAGTGGGCAAAGCATAAAATCATTACAGTACATGCGCTACTCTTTCCTTGCCCCAGAAGTCGTCCAAGGCAAGCAGTCATTTCCAGGGCAAGGAAAGAGTAGCGCATGCACTGTAATGATTTTATGCTTTGCCCACTGTTGGGCAAAGCAAACTGCGCATGCGCGGGGCCGAATTTGAAATGCGCAATTGCGGGAAGCCGAACGCCATCTGTGGGATTCACAGACGGCCCTACGCAAGCGATGCCGAGGAGTGGGGGGGAGGACATAAAAAACGCCGCCCTCCTGACCTGACCGCCCTGATTGACAGCGCCAAATACGAACTTTGCGAAGGTATTTTGATATGAAAACAGGGGTATCAGGATATAAGGTAAATACCGATAGCTTTGTTATGGGACGCACTATTCAGCCATATCTTTAGTTGATATGGCAAAATTGCGGTGACAGATTCCCTTTAACTGTTGCATGAATAACAGGTAAACAATAATTCAAGACATTAGAATAATTACTCCTTTTATGCATCCTGACATTCTCCTTCTTTTCACTAAGTGTCTTCACATCTTTCAAAAAGTGCTATCACTATCTTCACCGACTATTGGCAGCAACTGTATCGCCATCAGGTTCACCACCACTTTATACGATATCATACTATCATAATACCATCTTGTAAAACTAACTTTACTTCTTTCCTATTAAACAATATAGTTTACCCTTGTTAAACATTCTTTTACATTACCTGCTACCTGGTACTATTACTTTCAGAAAATACTATTATCTTCTTGCTTCAGACCGCTATCCGTCATTAGTTATCAATACCTATATTCATTATAAAAGAGTAGCAACACACATTCTTCATTTATTCATTTTAGTAAGAAAAACAAACATTCTTTGGTCACAACTAGTGTTGAGCGATACTGCTCGATATC
>VIAB01011824.1:22859-44789 GCA_009801035.1 Oophaga pumilio
CACTGCGGAATATGTTGGCGCTATATAAAGATTATTATTATTCATAACTGGGTCAATTTATACAATTCTGACCACTGTCACTTTATCAAGTTATAACTCTGGAACGCTTCAATGGGTCCCACTGATTCTGAGGCTGTTTTTTCGTGGCATATTGTGCTTTGTGATAGTGGTAAATTAAGGCCGATGTTTTTTGTGTTAGTTTAAATGTCGGAATTTTGGTGAAAATTTTGAAAACTTTGCAATTGTCTAACTTTTATGCGGTTAAACCAAATAGTTATAAAACACAAGATAGATAATAAATAACATTCACCACATGACTACTTTACACAATGATTTTTTTTGTTCTGAGGTTATAAGGGTTAAAAGTTGACCTGGAATTTCTCAATTTTCCAACAAAATCAATTTTTTTTTTAGGGACCACATCACATTTGAAGTGACATTGAGGGGCCTATGTGACAGAAAATACCCAAAAGTGACACCATTTTAAAAACTCCCTCAAAATCACATTCATTAAGTTTATTAACCCTTTAAGTGCTTCACAGGAGTTAAAGCAATGTGGAAGGAAAAAATGAAAGTGTTACTTTTTCCCCTCAAAAATGTTGATTTAGCCCTATATTTTGCATTTTCACCATACAATTTGCTGTGCAATTTCTCCCAAGTACGCTGATACCCCATATGTAATGGAAAACCAATGTTTGGGTGCACGGCAGGGCTCGGAAGGGAAGGAGCATCATTTGACTTTTGGAACACAAAATTGGCTGGAATAGATAGCAGACGCCATGTTGCGTTTGCAGAGCCCCTAATGTGCCTAAATAGTGGAAAACTCTCACAAGTGACATCATTTTAAAAACCACACGCACAAGGAACTTATCTAGATGTGTGATGAGCACCTTAAACCCACAGGTGATTCACAGAATTTTACGTGAAAATTAAAAAAATAAAATTTTTCGGCAAAAATGTTGGTTTTGCCCCAAATTGTTCATTTTCACAAGGATAACAAGAGAAAATGGACTGTACAATTTATTGTGCAATTTCTCCTGAGTACACAGAAACCCCATATGTAGTGGAAAATTATTGTTTTGCACACAGCAGGGCTTGGGAGGGAAGGAGCGCCAACTGAATTCTGCAGCTCAATTTTGGCTGGAACAGATTGTGGACGCCATGACATGAAGAGCCCCTGACATGCCAAAAACAGCAGAAACTCCCACAAGTGACCCAATTTTGGAAACTACACCTTTCGAGGAATTCATCTAGGGGTGCAGTGAGCATTTTTAACCTTCAGGCGATTCACAGAATTGTATAACATTAGGCTGAGTTAATGGAAAAATTACAATTTTTTCAACTAAAATGTTACTTTGGCCCCAAGTTTTTAATTTTCAAAAGGAATAATAGAAAATGAAAGGTACAAATTGTTAAGCAATTTCTTCTGAGTTCGTCAATACCCCATAGATGGTCAAAAACTGCTTTTGAGGCACAATGCAAAGCTGAGAAGGGAAGAAGACCCATATTGGAATTCAGATTTTGAATAATTTGAGGTTGCCATATAACATTGGCAGAGTCACTGAGGTGCCAGAACAGCAGAATCCCCACATAAGTGACCCCATTTTTCAAACCATACCTCTTAATGATTTCTTCTAGTGGTGCAGTGATCATAGTGAAACCACGAGTGTGTTACAGAATTTTATGCCATTGGGCAGTGAAGAAAAAAATTTTTTACCACAAAAATTTTGTTTTAGCCACAAATTTTACATTTTCACACAGGGAAATGGGTGAAAATTGCAGCAAAACTTGTCACACAATTTCTGTTAAATGTGGCAATATGTGGTTGTACAGTAGTGCTTGGGAGGTACGGAATGCTATTTGACTCTTGGAGAACAAATTATCGTAGAATACTTTGTGAACTCTATATTCAGAGCCCCTTAGTGCCAGAAGCTCAAAATCCACTCTCAAATGATCACATTTTGGAATTAACCCCTCTAGGAATTTATCTATAGGTGTAGTGACAATTTTGACTCCATCGGCATTTTCCAAAAACAAGCAGCAGTGGCTGCTGCCAAGTGAAAATTAGAAATCTTACAGTGTAGTACCCAGTAAATTGTAGTACCCATACATTATCCCCAGCTCATGCTTCTGGAGACATGCACACAGATGGAGCTATATGGGGACTTATTTTTTGCAGGACAAGATGACGTCTTCAGAAATACCATATTTATATTTGACTTTTTGATCGTGTTTTATCCCACTTCTTTTGGCGGTATTATGAAAAAGCATAGTTTTTTTTATTTAAAAAAATTCTAGCGTTAACTGAAGGGGTTAAAGAACGAGACAGTTTTATAGGTCGGATCATTCTGGACCGGATACCAAATGAGTATTTTTTTGTTTATTTATTTACATAAATATACCTATTTATTGGTTCAATATATCTTTCATTTTTTTGTTTGTTTTATTTTATGATTTTTAAAAATATATTTAAAAAAAATTGAAACTCTTACTTAGTCACACTATGGTACTTTAACCCCTTCACGACCTTGCTATTTTCAGTTTTCATTTTTTGCTCCCCTTCTTCCCAGAGCCATAACTATTTTATTTTTCCATCAATATAGCCGTATGAGGACTTGCTTTTTTGTGGGACGAGTTGTACGTTTGAAGGGCACCATTGATTTTACCATATATTGTACTGGAAAAGTGTGGTAAAATTGCAAAAAAAAGTGCAATGCCACAATTTTTTTTTTTTACCATGTTCACTAAATGTTAAAACAGACCTGCTATTATTCTCCAGGTCACTACGAGTTTGCAGATACCAAACATGTATAGGTTTATTTTATTTAAATGGTAAAAAAAAATCCAAATTTGAAAGGAAAAAAATTGCGCCATTTTCCGAGACCTGTAGCATCTCCATTTTTCGTGACCTGGGGCTGGGTGAGGGCTTATTTTTTTTGCGCACCAAGCTGATGTTTTTATTGATATCATTTTGGGGTAGATACAATGTTTTGATCACCTGTTATTGTATTTTACTGAAATGCTGTGGCGAAAAAAAAACCCCAGTAATTCTGGGGTTTTGATTTTTTTTTTCCGTTACGCCGCTTACCGATCAGATTAATTTAGTTTACATTTTGATAGATTGGGCGCATTTTTTTTATTGTTTTATTTTGAATTTGGCAAAAGGGGGATTATTTGAACGTTTATATTTTTAAAATATTTTTTTAAGAACATTTTTTTTCTACTTTTTACTGTATTTAACAATCCCCTTAGGTTCCCATCTGATCGCTTGTGCTACAGTCCTGATAAGTGTAGCAGAAATCCCCACCTACAAAGAATGCCGGCCAATAGGTCATTATCACAAATAGGTGATCTGCAATAACAAGTACGGAGGTCTTCTGCAGAATCCCCGCTGCATTAAAAACCCATTGTCAGCCCCCGATCACATGACAGGGGCACTGATGGGCAAGTCTTATGACGCACATCTGGTTTGACCAAGTTACCGTAAATACCACTATTAAAGATTGACAGAGGCAATTAACATATTAACAGCCTCGGGTGGATCGTGGCTGTTAGAGGCGCGACAGCTGATCAAATCAATGTGCCAGGAAAATGCAGGCTCAGCGTCAGAGCCCGCAGCAAATACAGGGACACAACCTATAACGTACCTGTATGTCATAGGTCGTGATGGGGTTAACTTTTATTAGTTTGATCGCTGGTATAATGCATTGCAATGCAACAGGATTGCAATGCATACCTGTCAGTGCTGCACTGACTGAATGACAGAAGCTTCTTAGACCATGCTTTGAGCATTGTCTAACAGGCTTTACGTAGCTAGCTAACATGCTATCAATCATGGCATCTAGGGGGTTAAACAGCCTGGGGCGATGTGGGCACCGCTCCTGTCAGTGACAGCTGAGGCTCCTGTGTTCGCATGACTGCCATGACATAAGTTTGCATCATGGTCGGGTAGCGGTTCCCACAAAATGACGTAAACTTATGTCAAATGTCATGAAGGGGTTAAAGGACATTTGTCAGCAGAATTTCATACCTCAAACTTTTTATATACACATGTAGCTCTTTCACAGACAAGTCCAGCAACACCTTTACCTGACCAGTCAATTCCTCTGTTACTCAGAAATCGGCATTTGAATTGATACAAACGAGTCTGAGGATCTGAAGCCTGTGTCACTCCAGCTCTAGGCCCAGCGCTGCCGCCTACTGCCTGACTGATAGCTCATTTGCCTGAAGTCACACAGCATAGAGGCTGTCAGTCAATCAGGAAGGAGGCATTGGGTGGGAGTGGCAGAGGTTTCAGATCTACAATAGGTCTTCAGCCCACTTATCATTGGGGGTGCTTACTGTCAGACCCCCACCAATTCGATGTTGATGGCCTAATCTTTGGTTAGATCATATGACCAGAAAACTACTTTAAATTTTGGATATATAATCAAATGCCATAAGAAACGTAATGAATCACAGTTAACAAGGCTTTTAGTTCATTCTTGTTCTATACACCATCCTTAATGATGGGCTTGCAGGAATAAGATGTGCCTATATCATTAAAAGGCACATGCCACTTAATGAATTTAGTGCATCTTATCACTGGCATGTGACTCTGAATGCCTCACCAGAAGTGTTACTCCAGTTATGGACCAGTGTAACATTTCTGGCTTAAAAGAGAGCCACCACTTTGAACAAATTTGTCGGGTGTGCGTTGCTATACCCTGTCCAAGCTCAGCCCAATTTGGCAGAGCTGGCAGAAATGAACATGAAAACACTAAAAATTTTGCAACACTTGAAGGTGTTTTTATGCCATAATTTTGGTAAACACCTTGAAGAACAGCAGCCGAGTATCAGGAAAGTGTAATAGTAAAAGATTATTACCGGCACGATTGTGCTATGTTATGAAGTAGGGATGTTGGCTCTTTCTTTCGCAAATGTAAATGTTCTTGCAAATATTCCTGGGTGTATATGGGCCGATCAACGCAGTATTTTTGTCTCTGGCACAGACACTCATCTTCCCCTGAAGCTAGTTCCATAGCACATTTCACGTCCTTGTTCAGTATCTGAAGGTCACTGTAGAGAGATATCACATTTAGTTTGTTACATAAGTATACAAAGTTATCAAACATATCAGAAACAGGAAATTAATTACCTCTGGAGCCAGCAAAAGCACTATGGAGGGTAACAATGAGTGTGAAAGATTGTTACCTATCACTGTTTAAAACTGCATTATTGCTACTACTGAGTTCACCTGTCAAGACAAGGCGACCTCACTCAGAGAGGTCTCCAAACTACACAAGATTACACAGTGAATTTGTACAACAGGACATTTACTTCTCTCTCGGAACGCACGATAAGTAGGTGCCAAATTTACGGTAAACTAATTATTCACCTCATTACCTGATTCCCTTGTTTGACGGACAGAAAAAACAATACCATCTTGTACATTTCCGTCATTCATTCACAAGAACGCATTTATAAAAAGATATCTTTATTATTGCATTACTAAGCATAGAGCAATACCAAATACATAGTTTATCTTTTATCTCTTCAGGTAGGCAAACAGTAACAGGGCAGGCACAGGGATCACACAGGTAGGCAAACAGTAACAGAGCAGGCACAAAGATATTACAAGTAGGCAAACAGTAACAGCGCAGGCACAGGGATCCTACAGGTAGGCAAACAGTAACAGAGCAGGCACAGAGATATTACAGGTAGGCAAACAGTAACAGAGCAGGCACAGAGATATTACAGGTAGGCAAACAGTAACAGAGCAGGCACAGGGATCCTACAGGTAGGCAAACAGTAAAAGAGCAGGCACAGAGATATTACAGGTAGGCAAACAGTAACAGAGGAGGCACAGGGATCACACAGGTAGGCAAACAGTAACAGAGCAGGCACAGAGATATTACAGGTAGGCAAACAGTAACAGAGCAGGCACAGAGATATTCCAGGTAGGCAAACAGTAACAGAGCAGGCACAGGGATCCTACAGGTAGGCAAACAGTAGCAGAGCAGGCACAGGGATATTACAGGTAGGCAAACAGTAACAGCGCAGGCACATAAATCTTAAAGGTAGGCAAACAGTAACAGCACAGGCACATAAATCTTACAGGTAGGCCAACAGTAAAAGAGCAGGCACAGGGATCTTACAGGTAGGCAAACAGTAACAGCACAGACACATAAATCTTACAGGTAGGCAAACAGTAACAGCACAGGCACATAAATCTTACAGGTAGGCAAACAGTAACAGAGCAGGCACAGGGATCTTACAGGTAGGCAAACAGTAACAGAGAAGGCACAGGGATCTTACAGGTAGGCAAACAGTAACAGTGCAGGCACAGGGATTTTACAGGTAGGCAAACAGTAACAGAGCAGGCACAGGGATCTTTCAGGTAGGCAAACAGTAACAGAGAAGGCACAGGGATCTTACAGGTAGGCAAACAGTAACAACACAGGCACGGGGATCTTACAGTTAGGCAAACAGTAACAACACAGGCACGGGGATCTTACAGTTAGGCAAACAGTAACAGAGAAGGCACAGGGATCTTACAGGTAGGCAAACAGTAACAGAGCAGGCACAGGGATCTTACAGATAGGCAAACAGTAACAGAGCAGGCACAGAAATCTTACAGGTAGGCAAACAGTAACAGCACAGGCACAGAAATCTTACAGGTAGGCAAACAGTAACAGCGCAGCCACAGGGATCTTCTGTGTTGTCAAACAGGAGGATAGCAGATCATAGATAACCTACGACCTCAAAATATATAGTTGTAGTATGATAGTCCAAGTATAAAGCGGCAGTGATTAAAAGCAGCTTATTAACTATTCCAAGTTTATTTTGTAAGCCTTAGCCCAAGAAAGAGAGCATCTGAGCCTAGAAATCACAAACTTATCAACTGGCCAATCAATGGAGGACCTTCTCACACTTTATAGAATCTGCTAAAATCTGGGTGCCAGAAAACACAAGACACCATTATAGATTTTGGGGAGTACATGTGTTGATGGATTACAGTGCAGTCGGTGGAAGAAGGGCAAGCTACACAAAATAAGACAGCTGGTTTTACTGTTTTAATGCTACAAGCTTGAAGATGTAGACTACCAATCAGAATCAAATCAAGACTGCCATAAATAACGCACGATACACACATAAAAGTGGCACTATCAGGAGGGAAATCCCAAGTACATAAAGAGTAACAGGAAGCTTGGACACGCGCTACACAAGTGCTCAGGATGACTTGTATCCGCTCATAAAAGTGTTATTGCCAACAAAAGTACACAAACGTATTCCTTCAACTCGCTTCAGGAAATATTCTTCCTGAATGAAACAATCTTTCAGAGATGAGGGAGATGGCTGGCTATATGAAGCACAGTGCCCTAAATGAACTTGCTGTTAGTCACAGTGCCAAGTCAGTGCAATGCAGATCAGAGGGGAAGTACAGTATTTATTTCATTGTGTTACAGTAGTCAGAAACACTACTAAATATATGTCTTTAAGGAAATTGCTAGCTGTTTAATGTCCTATGCTCCAAAGCTAATCCTCTAGCAGCCACAGTGGGCCTTTTTACTACTGGTCTACCAGTCTAGTATCTTTCCTGCGGCAATTGAATGCCGTATATGCACATGACCAGTGCATTATAGCCACAAGAAAATAAAATCTGCACACTGGACACTGTTGTATGAGAAAAAAAAATAGAAGATCGGCTCTGCCACATAGTATAACATTGGGCCAAGTGCTATCCAACATAACATCACACAGCACCTGTCCGATGTATACGCTCATGTGACCGAGCCCTAAGGCTACAGTCACGCTATCAGTATTTGTAAGCCAAAACCGGAAGTTGGGCAAAAATGCAGAACAGGTGCATGTGTTTCTATTCTACTTTTCCTCTTTATGTTCCTCAGCTGGTTTTGGCTTACAAATACTGATGTAAAATACTGACCAAATATAGGTAAAGTAGTCATAGCCCTACACTGTGTCTATGAACTGTGGGTACAAGAATTAGGCAGGTGCAGTGCACTATGTGGTTATACAGAGGTGTGTTTCTAGTTATCAAATCTTGTTTAATACAGCTGTGAGGATTTGTGCGTTGTCTCAGCAGCCGAAAACCCAATGTAAACAGACTAGCCAATGGCTAAACTGGCATAGGAGAAGCCCAGACTAGCCAACGGCTAAACAGGCGTAGGAGAAGCCCACTCTAGCCAACGGCTAAACAGGCGTAGGAGAAACCCAGACTAGCCAACGGCTAAACAGGCGTAGGAGGAACCCAGACTAGCCAACGGCTAAACTGGCATAGAAGCCCAGACTAACCAACGGCTAAACAGGCGTAGGACAAGCCCAGACTAGCCAACGGCTAAACAGGTGTAGGAGGAACCCAGACTAGCCAACGGCTAAACTGGCATAGAAGCCCAGACTAACCAACGGCTAAACAGGCGTAGGACAAGCCCAGACTAGCCAACGACTAAACTGGCATAGAAGCCCAGACTAGCCAAAGGCTAAACAGGCGTAGGAGAAACCATGACTAGCCAATGGCTAAACAGGCGTAGGAGAAACCCAGACTAGCCAACGGCTAAACAGGCGTAGGAGAAACCCAGACTAGCCAACGGCTAAACAGGAGTAGGAAAAACCCAGACTAGCCAATGGCTAAACAGACGTAGGAAAAACCCAGACTAGCCAACGGCTAAACAGACGTAGGAGAAACCCAGACTAGCCAACGGCTAAACAGGCGTAGAAGCCCAGACTAGCCACCGGCTAAACAGACGTAGGAGAAGCCCAGACTAGCCAACCGCTAAACAGGCGTAGGAGAAGCCCAGACTAGCCAACGGCTAAACAGGCGTAGGAGAAGCCCAGACTAGCCAACGGCTAAACAGGCGTAGGAGAAGCCCAGACTAGCCAACGGCTAAACAGGCATAGGAGAAGCCCAGGCTAGCCAACGTCTAAACAATCGTAGAAGCCCAGACTAGCCAACAGCTAAACAAGGGTAGAAGCCCAGACTAGCCAACGGCTAAACAGGCATAGGAGAAGCCCAGACTAGCCAACGGCTAAACAGGCGTAGGAGAAGCCCAGACTAGCCAACGGCTAAACTGGCATATTAGAAGCCCAGATTAGCCAATGGCTAAAATGGCATAGGAGAAGCCCAGACTAGCCAACGGCTAAAATGGCATAGGAGAAGTCCAGACTAGCCAACAGCTAAACTGGCATAGGAGAAGCCCAGACTAGCCAACGGCTAAAATGGCATAGGAGAATTCCAGACTAGCCAACGGCTAAACTGGCATAAGAGAAGCCCAGACTAGCCAACGGCTAAACAGGCGTAAGAGAAACCCAGACTAGTCAATGGCTAAACAGACGTAGGAGAAACCCAGACTAGCCAATGGCTAAACAGACGTAGGAGAAGCCCAGACTCGCAAACGGCTAAACAGACGTAGGAGAAGCCCAGACTAGCCAACGGCTAAACAGGCGTAGAAGAAGCCCAGACTAGCCAATGGCTAAACAGGCGTAGGAGAAGCCCAGACTAGCCAACAGCTAAACAGGTGTAGGAGAAGCTCAGACTAGCCAACGGCTAAACAGGCGTAGGAGAGGCCCAGACTAGCCAATGGCTAAACTGGCATATTAGAAGCCCAGACATATAAAGAATCCACCTTCTGTAAGACAGTGGTCTCCAACCTTTCTTACCTTAAGTGTCACATTGAGCCGTGAGAGGGTTACGAGCCACATCCAGAACCCCCTCCAACAAGTGACATCAAGATGTTGCTCCCCCCTCACAGTAGTGACACCCAGAGGTCCCATTACCGATATAGTAACAGCCAATAAGTCCCCATAGAAATCACACTGACGTATTATACCTAGATCCAGGAATCAGGCGCTCCCACCACACTTCATCCAAGCCCCCTTTACATGGCAGTTACCATCCTCTCTCTCCCACCCACACACCAGTACAGGAGCATCACCATCTGGAGACCGGCTCTAATAACAGGCGGGCAGCTATAGGGGCCCCTATAATAAGACATCGGGGCTGTGTATGGCAGAACTGACGTCACCCTCGCGTCTATAGGAATGGCGCACACACATACAGTCTGAGCCATTTTCCAAGGTCTTGTGACGTGTCAATGACCACACGACACATTCACACAATATTACAGAACAGCCCCAGAAGTGGCAGGTGCCACCGCGATGTCTGCCATTGGTGGTGCCTTGTGAGCCATGCCCACACATGGGATATATGGAGGAGACATGGTGGACCTGAGAGGCTGTAGTGATGCCCAGCTGTCACACCTGACGTCCCTGTGCAGGAATGGCAGAGATGGCACAGCTGCACCTCAGGGTCACGCCAGTTCACTTACCTCAGTGCCAGGACGAGGTGTTTCCCCGGGTAATTGTCGCTCAGGAGCCGCTACTGTCTTCCACTAGTTACAATTTAACAGCAGCGCTCTCAGCAGCAGTGTCACTAGTGACTTGGACAACTATCAGCTCCTTGAAATGTGAGACGCCGATGATAGGGCACCAGTACGCCTGTGTCACTGACAGGCTCCTCCTGAGGGCTGACGGGTAATGTAGTCCCGTGCCACAATAAATGACAGTACAGCGCCGGCATAAGAACGTCAATACCCATCATGCACCGCTGTGGAGGTAAAGGTTAGCCTGGGAGCAATGTTCTGGCCCCGCCCTCGTTTCCAGTGTGTAATATACAGGAGTGCGTGTGTGGCTGTGTCATAGTGACCAGTCACCAGGCAATGGTGGAGGAGACACAGAGGGGCGCGGATCTGTGCTGTCACCGTCTGCTGGCAGTTTGTTTGCCCTGTTGGAATGCAGGGTGACGTAGCCCCCACATAGGGCATGGAAGGTGTCTGGCAGTTGTAGGGTTAGTGCCCTCTGAGGCTGCCACGGAAAATCGTCTCCAATATCAGAGAATTGTGGACCTGTCCAAGAATGGAGCTGCCAATCCTGCGCACAGTTCTGATTGTTGGGGGTCCAATATTCATTCCTGGCAGACCCCAATAGGGGCCTCGTTTGGCTGTATAGTAACAAACATGGCCGGTTGTTCTCTTCTTTTGTTCCTGCTGCTCTTATGTCGCAGCGCACTCGGATGACATCCAAGTAATTTGCGTCATGTCACTCGCACCTATAGACTTCTATGGGTGCGAGTGAGCCGAGGCTCGGTGCTGCGATTGTTCTCTTATTCCGATTCGGCATGAGCAAATAATCGCAGATGGGATCTGCCCCATAGAATAACACTGGGCCGAGTGCTATGTGATGTTTTATCGCGTAGCACTCGGCCGTATTCTACAATAGAGTGAATCCAGCCTTAATGTAAGTATGGAGCATTTTTATGAGGCTCCATAGTCTAAGGAGAAAATCAGACGGATGAGGATCGTAACGCAATGGTCAGACTAGCCTAGCATGCCAGCTGCATTGAAATGCATGCTGTCACACTCGGATCGGGAGAGCCGTCGGCCAGTCCGAGCATTACATTACCACACCGGTTTGAGTTCTGCAGCCATCTGACTCTCCTCTTACATTGATGGAAGTAGCATCACCTCACACAACTGTGTCTGTGAGCCCATAAAGAAGAGGAGCGGCCATGTGGGACCGGAACAGCGCTGGAAACTGGAAATGACAACGATTGATAAGTATTTTAATGCAACTACACATAATGTTCATAGGTAATTAGGATGGATAATAAAATAAAAATTTGATGAGACCACTTCTTTAATAAAGCAGAAAACTACATTAAGGCCGGTTTCACACTTCCTGATAGTTCCGGTACTGGAGATGACAGTGTCCGTGTGTGATAGCAGAAAGCTGAAGAGGGGGAGAAAGAAAACAGCGCTACCTAACGCAGTAAAAAACTTTAAAATAACAATGGTGATGCGTTTGTATATGCTCACCTGTAGGCGTTGTGCAGACTAGGCATAACTCTATGAATGATTTTGTTAGGCATTGGATTCCAACTTTGTGGCTTGCTGGCCATCCAAATAGGATGGAGTAGTGTTAGTCCTGTTTAGTGATGAGCGAGTATACTCGTTGCTCGAGATTTTCCGATCATGCTCGGGTGTCCGAGTATTTTGGCGTGCTCGGAGATTTAGTTTCTGTCGACGCAGCTGCATGATTTGTGGCTGCTGGACAGCCTGAATACATGTGAGGCATGCCTATTTGTTAGGGAATCCCCACATGTATTGTCAGGTGACATCAAACCCATGGCTTAGTAATGGAGAGGTGGCTATAAGACGTATCCAAACCTTAGTGTTAGGCTGTATTGCAAAGTTTTATCACTGCAGTAGATTACATAGTAGATGGAGAAATAAAACTAAACTTTCCGGTAACTGTAATGTTAACATTACCTGGTCATGGGGTGTGTGTGACATGGTCAGACACATCCTGTTTAATTTATGAAGGAGAGACTCTGAAACACACAAAGCCTATGCGGACAATGCATGAACAGCCAAAAATTAGAAGGAAGAGGGACTTCAATACATACAGTATTAGACATAACAGAGGGCCTCATACACATTCTATTAAAATTGTTAGGTAGTGAGACTCCTAAACTCATAAAGCCTAGGCACTAAGTGCAAAGGCCGCCAATAATTAGGAGGAGGGACTGCCATACATCCTGGAGGGCACGTAGAGGAGGGCCTCAGAAAACGTTTTTTTCCCCATTTTTAAGGAGTGGGACTCCTAGACTGGTAAAGCCTATGCAAGGGCTGAAAAATATTTACCCCTGGGGAGGTATACATATACAGGTCCTTCTCAAAAAATTAGCATATAGTGCTAAATTTCATTATTTTCCATAATGTAATGATTACAATTAAACTTTCATATATTTTAGATTCATTACACACCAACTGAAATTTGTCAGGTCTTTTATTGTTTTAATACTGATGATTTTGGCATACAACTCCTGATAACCCAAAAATCCTGTCTCAAAAAATTAACATATTTCAACCATCCAATAAAATAAAAGTGTTTTTTAAAAACAAACAAAAAAACCATCAAATAATAAAGTTCAGTTATGCACTCAATACTTGGTCGGGAATCCTTTTGCAGAAATGACTGCTTCAATGCGGCGTGGCATGGAGGCAATCAGCCTGTGACACTGCTGAGGTGTTATGGAGGCCCAGGATGCTTCGATAGCGGCCTTAAGCTCATCCAGAGTGTTGGGTCTTGCGTCTCTCAACTTTCTCTTCACAATATCCCACAGATTCTCTATGGGGTTCAGGTCAGGAGAGTTGGCAGGCCAATTGAGCACAGTAATACCATCGTCAGTAAACCATTTACCAGTGGTTTTGGCACTGTGAGCAGGTGCCAGGTCGTGCTGAAAAATGAAATCTTCATCTCCATAAAGCATTTCAGCCGATGGAAGAATGAAGTGCTCCAAAATCTCCTGATAGCTAGCTGCATTGACCCTGCCCTTGATGAAACACAGTGGACCAACACCAGCAGCTGACATGGCACCCCACACCATCACTGACTGTGGGTACTTGACACTGGACTTCAGGCATTTTGGCATTTCCTTCTCCCCAGTCTTCCTCCAGACTCTGGCACCTTGATTTCCGAATGACATGCAAAATTTGCTTTCATCAGAAAAAAGTACTTGGGACCACTTAGCAACAGTCCAGTGCTGCTTCTCTGTAGCCCAGGTCAGGCGCTTCTGCCGCTGTTTATGGTTCAAAAGTGGCTTTACCTGGGGAATGCGGCACCTGTAGCCCATTTCCTGCACACGCCTGTGCACGGTGGCTCTGGATGTTTCTACACCAGACTCAGTCCACTGCTTCCTCAGGTCCCCCAAGGTCTGGAATCGGTCCTTCTCCACAATCTTCCTTAGGGTCCAGTCACCTCTTCTCGTTGTACAGCGTTTTCTGCCACATTGTTTCCTTCCAACAGACTTCCCATTGAGGTGCCTTGATACAGCACTCTGGGAACAACCTATTTGTTGAGAAATTTCTTTCTGGGTCTTACCCTCTTGCTTGAGGGTGTCAATGATGGCCTTCTTGACATCAGTAAGGTCGCTAGTCTTAAGGGTATGCCACACTAAGCAATATCGCTAACGGGATCGCTAAAAAACGTCACTATTTAGCGATCCCGTTAGCGATGTTGCTGTGTGTGGCAGCTTCCGGCGACGAGGCCCCTGCTGGGATCTCGCTCGCCGCCGGAAACGATCTGGACCCTATTCTCGTCGCTGGCGCTCCCGCTGGGTAAGTATCTATCTCTGTGTGGCACCTTTTCTTAGCGATTTAGCGGTACTTTTGTACCGCTAAATCGCTAAGAAGATCGCTAACGGCGATAGCGTCGTTAGCAATATCGCTAAATGTGGCACACATTTAGCGATATTAAAACGATCCCGCTAGCGATCTCATTAGTATGCGCCGCTAACGAGATCGTTAGCGGGAGCGTTTAGTGTGGCAGTACCTTTACCCATGATGGGGGTTTTGAGTAATGAACCAGGCAGGGAGTTTTTAAAAGCCTCAGGAATCTTTTGCATGTGTTTAGAGTTAATTAGTTGATTCAGAAGATTAGGGTAATAGGTAGTTTAGAGAACCTTTTCTTGATATGCTAATTTTTTGAGACAGGATTTTTGGGTTATCAGGAGTTGTATGCCAAAATCATCAGTATTAAAACAATAAAAGACCTGACAAATTTCAGTTGGTGTGTAATGAATCTAAAATATATGAAAGTTTAATTGTAATCATTACATTATGGAAAATAATGAAATTTAGCACTATATGCTAATTTTTTGAGAAGGACCTGTATATGTAAGAGAATTGTAGCGGTAGGCCTCATATACATCCTGTAAAAATTATGAAGGGCATCATACACATCCTGAAAAAATTAAGAGTGAGGGTTGCATGATGACCCTCTAAAAATTTTGAGTGAGGGCTGCCTCATGACCCAATAAAGATTTTGAGTGAAGGTACACTCATGAGGATGACCCTACATTATAATTTCCTTTATCTTCCACTGCTGTTATCTGAAGGGGTTGAGAATTCTGGGCCAAGCCAGGTCTTGTTCATTTTGATAAGAGTCAGCCCGTCAGCATTTAAATTGACAGGCAGATGCGCCCATCAGTTATTATGCCCCTGACGGCACAAAAAACTTGCTCTTGCAAAACGCTAGAGGCAGGGCAGAAAATGTCCCAGACCTTTGACAGTGTTCTTCAGCTTGTGTTGGAGCTGAGGTTGCCTAAGGTTCTATGTCCTCTGCTGCCTGTGCTGTCATATGGGAATTTTTGTACTAATTGTTCGACTAGAGCTTTCTGGCATTGCACCATTTTACTAGCCCTCTCTGCCACAGGAAGGAGAGATGGAAAGTTCTCCTTGTAGCATGGGTCGAGAAGGATGAACAACCAGTAATCAGTGTTAGCCAAAATGCGTATAACACGAGGGGGACGGGAAAGGAAGCCGGACATATAATGAGCCATGTGTGCCAGACTCCCAACAGGCAAGACTTCCCTGTCCCCACAAGTATAACTAACTATCTCCTCCTTGCTCTCCTTTTCAGTCCATCCACGCTGAACAGACAAGATGAAGCTGGAGTTGGTAGTACCCTCTGTAGCGCAGGCAACCATCTCCTGTTCCTCCTCCTCCCCATTATCACCCAATCAACGCTGAGAAGATAAGATGAGGCTGGGTAGGTTTTCATAAACTGCTCAACCACCAAGTTGAGAATGTGGGCCAGACATGGTACGTATGCAAGCTTGCTAAGCTTCAGCACCGCCACCAGGTTACCGCCATTATCACACATGACAATGCCTGGTTGTAGGTTCAGCGGCGAGAGCCACAGATCTGTCTGATCTGTTATACCTTTCTACAACTCTGTGGCAGTGTGCTGTTTGTCACCAAAACAAATTAGGAGGTGGAGAAAACCCTGATGGAACTAGGGCCTGCAATCATCAGCATCAGTAACGTGTGCCATCCCAGGGTGCAACTCAGTCCCAGCCTTCACAAGGTTCACCCCATGTGCTGTTAGCGAGATGTAGCATTCATGACCACAAACACTTGTCCACAGGGCCGGTCTGGCAATTCTGGCAAATGCCAGAAGGGCCTGTCTGGTCGTGGGCCGCCTTGTCTGCTACGTTGTTAGCAGAATCAGTGTTCTAAAGACACCCATACTGTTATGAGTTGTGATGGAGCATAAAGTCACTGACTCCGTCACTTACCCCAGCAGGCCACAGGTATCCTTAGAAATATTGGTCTTGTAGTAAATCTTCCTTTCCTCCATCCAGGGTAATATTAATAGTAATATATCCCATCTGGTGCTTGGGGATGGGGACAGCATGGGCCTGTGTGATTTTAAATGCCAGAGATGAATTTCAGCCCCAGTCCGTACCTGCTTGTCCACGTGTCCTTTGTTATGTGGACCTTCCAAGTAACTGCATTGGTCAGGGCACAGGTGATGTTATGGGACACATGCTGGTGTAAGGCGGGGATAGCACACCGGTAAAAACAGTAGTGACTGAGGACACGAGTACCAAGGGTTGGTCGCCGCATGGAGGTTGCAGAAAGCCTCAGTGTCCACAAGTCCAAATGGCAACATTTCCAGGGCAAGCAGTCTGGCAATGTGCCCGTTTAGCATTTGGGCCGAAGGGTGGCTGCGCATTTTTGCTTGCATTCCAAGGCATGGGGGGGTAGGATCAACTGAACGCTGTGCTACGACAAGGAATTGGACTTGGTAGCTGATGGTGCTTGCGAATTTGCAATGACAGGTGCAGGACGGGAGACATCTGCACCTGCGTCATGGACAGTGGATTGGCAAGCACGTAGCACAAGGGAAGAAGCAGTGGTGTCACCTGCAGACACTGATTGTGGACTCTGGCATTCGGCTCACCAGTCAGGTGCTTAGATGACCTGTACCTGAACAAGCTGGTAATGGTCAGGCCCTTGCTGATCTTGGTATGGCACAGGTTGCAAATGACCATTCCTTTATAGTCCGCATTTTCTTTAAAAAAGCATCAGACTAGGGGACACCTACACCTTGGCCTGGGGAACTGCTGCATGTGAATGTTCAGGGGAACAGTTGTCCGCTGTGACAGGGTCACTGGCTATGTATGTGAGGGGAGATATGTATCACGATGGTTAATCGGTCATGGCAGGGTTGGATTTTTTTGTTAGCGGCTGTAAGAGATGGTCTGGACGGCACTCACCATATCTCCTCCCTCAGGGTGTGGTTGATGAAATTAAATGTCCAGCTACTTTGATTTTTTTTTATTGTTGTGTGTTTGGAGACCAGGAAGTCTCCACTCGGTAGCTCCAGTGGGAGTTGTAGTTTACTTTTTCCTGAGTGGGTGAATTCCGCAGGCATATGGACTGTGCTATAAGTTATTTTTTGTTTTGCCTTTATGCCAGAAAGGTAGGTCATGTTTATTTTGTTAAGTCCTGAATTGGTTTTTGCCGTGTTTTAATAAACCATCAGAAGATTAACTCAAGCAGTGTTTCTGTGTCTACCTTTTGAGAGCAGCCGAGTGAGCCAATCTATCACACCGCCTTCTCCCTCTGGCCACCCCACTGCATCTTCCTGCCTGTTGTAGTACTGTGGATCCCTCCACCTCAGCGCTGCTGGCCTCGCTCTGCATGACACCTTCCCAGGTTGGGTCAGTGACTTCATTGTCCACTACCTCTTCTTCCACTTCCGCACTCTGGTCTTCCTGACTTGTTGACTTAACAACATCGCTTGTTGGCAACTGTGTCTCATCGTCTACTTCTTGAGACACTGCCATTCCCCACTGTCGTCTTCTTCTGACCATGGCTGCTCAAATATTTGGCCTTCATTACTCACGATCTCCTCATGTCCGTCTGGAAATATGCAGGGCAAGAGGCCAGAATCAATAAATGGAAACGTAAAGAGGTCCTTGGAGTGTCTGAGTGTGGGATCACTTGTTTGCTGGGACTCACCATGGTGGGAGGAAGGAGGATTAGGGTGAGGATTATGTGGTCCAGACTCTTGGCTAGTGAGACTGGACCATGTGGAAGATATGGTGATGCTGGGAAGCATATTGGAAGCATTTTCTGCTATCCAGCGATCACCTATTCGCAATGTCCAGGGTTCAAGAGTGGTGTCCCACTCACCTATGAAAATTAGGACAGGAAGCTAGGTGTCGTGGATGAGCGTGTTTGTTGTGCTCCCGAAGAAGGCACAGTTTCACCTGGCCACCAGCTTCCGTCTCTGCCTGCACCATGAGCAGCACGTCCACTTTCCTATTCCTTTAACGCGCGGCTGTCACATTTTAAATTAGGTATATATTTATATGCTGGCCAACTTTCTGGTAGTAATAGCGAAAAGAAAATATGTTGCCCTTAAAAGGACTGCAATAGTAATATTGATCACAGCCTACATGCCTGTAATCCAAAACTATCCCTCCACTGAATGCAGGTAACAATGGTTTTCCTAGAAAAAGGAAAATATTTAGCAATGAAAAGGACTTTTTTTTAAAGATGCCGTAGCGTTATACAAGTACTGCAATAGCAATATTAAACCCGTGATACTTGATCGAGTAATGAGCGTACACAAGCACCCCGATGTTCGAACGAGTATCGAGCAATGGCGAGCACGATTGCTCATCACTAACCAGAACCTAACGTTGATTAATCTGAACTAACAGTTTTTACATGTTCTATGTTTTTAGAATTTGTAACTCCACAAGAAGAAAGAAATGAGGCACAGCAGTGATCCTGAAGTCCTGGCACAATTTCACCATTTGTACATCTGTGGCAGAGTCAAACTGCTAAATAATCCAGAATTTTGTTTAATGTTTGTTGCATAATGCCCTTTGACCATCGAGACACAGTGTTCCTGGATACATTTCAGGATTTTTTGTGTAATGCCAAAGTATCAAATAATTGATACAGAAATCTATTTAAAGGGAAACTGTTATCTTGAAAAATGCTAGTTACCTGTAGACATAGGATTAATCTGCAGGTAAATAGTGTTAGGCTGGAGTCAGACTAGCCTATGGTATCTGATGCGATATGCTAATGACCCTCGGCTTCTGCTCTGCTGTGAGCAGGAGCCGAGTATCATGCTACTGTGTTCCGATCCTCTCGCACAGAGAATCGGAGCACAGCTGTGGAGGAGCTGTGGATGATATCCGAGTGCTGTGCATTGTGTCACTCGTAACCATAGACTGATACGGGTGCGAGTGAACTGAGACTCGGCCGAGTGTCGGTGCCAATCGCAGCATACTGCGATTGTTATGGAATGTCGATTCAGCATAAGAAAATAATCGCAGATGTGAGCTGCCCCTAGAATAACATCGATGTTTTATCGCATAGCACTTGACCGTATTGTACGGCACTGTGACTCCAGTCTTAAAATGCAGCTCTGTTGCTTTACTCAAAATGCAGCTACCTGGAGAAAATGAACTTCTTCTTTCCCAGGAGCTGCCGACTTTCAGTCATGGAGCGTGTAGCTACAGTCACTGCTCACAACACTTGTCACTGTACTGTGAGCAGCAGCTGGTAGCATGCCCCGGCACTTTGACAGCTCGCTCAAGTGTCTAAGTGCTAAGGCGTGCTCACAGATGCTACTCACAGTATAGTGAGCGGTGACTGTATACTTCACGGATGCCAACTTTTTCATGAAGCAGCTTTTCCGGCAGTTTTGCCATCATCTTTGCCGAGTCTTTTTTATGCACTTTAACCTATAACTAGTGAGTGGCTACTTAGCAGAAACCTCCAGAAAAATAAACATGATACTTGTTTTAACTATTACGTGATTTCTGAACCCTGGCGTGGTTAATAGGGTTTCCACTACTCGGAGAACCCCTTCTCAATCTCTATGTATCCCCCTTGTAAAATAATAACCCCTACACTCACAAGATGGGAAAGTGAAGCCTGCGCTGACTGGCCACAAGAAGGTGAGTATAGGTGTTATTATTTTACAAGGGGGAGACAAAGGGATTGCGAAGTTCACTACTTGGACTACCCCTTTAAAGTGGTAATACAAAACTGAACATGTAAACAGCAGTCTTTTTACATTGCTGTGCATTAGGCCACGTTCACACGTTCAGTATTTGGTCAGTATTTTTACATCAGTATTTGTAAGCCAAAACCAGGAGTGGGTGATAAATACAGAAGTGGTGACGAGTTTCCATAATGCTTTTCTCTGATTGTTCCACTCTTGATTTTGGCTTACAAATACTGATGTAAAATAGTAAACATGTGAACATGGCCTTATGGTCATTTTTATGCAGCGCTTATTGAGGTGTTTTCTAGGTGGTGCACATACCCTCAGTGTCATACTGAGAGGCAGCCTAGTAGACCTTGTCTGTGGTGAGATGTGGTGGGCTTTGGTCTATGGCAGACCTAGAAGACATTGTTAGGCCTTCAGTTGCCATAGGCACTAGTGATGAGCGAGTATACTCGTTGCCTGGGTTTCCCCGAGCACATTCGGGTGACCTCCGAGTATTTATAAGTACTCGGAGATTTCGTTTGTTGTCTCAGCTGCATGATTTGCAGCTATTTGACAGGCTGAATATATGTGGGGATTCCTTAACAAACAGTCATTCCTCACATGTATTCAACTGTCCAGCAGCCATAAATCATGCAGCTGCGGCAACAGAAACTAAATCTCCGAGCACTTATAAATACTCGGACACCACCCGAGCGTGCTCGGGAAAACCCAAGCAACGAGTATACTCGCTCATCACTAATAGGCACCCATCAGCACCACGAGATCACACTGCGGTGGTACCCATGGGCACACATAGAAGGTATTCTCCCTATGTTGAGCTCTCCAAATGCTGCGGTCTCTCTTTATCTTGTCATATGAGGGTTCTGAGTTAGTTCAGGTCCTTGCAGTTGGAAGCTCAAATGTATATTACAGCCATACCATGGACACAACAAATATGCCTGCATCATGTTTGGGACAAACAGATATACATCATTATGTGGGAACAAACTCCTCATCAGGACATATCTCTATGTTCATATGTGGGATGGCATTAAAAGAGAAAAAAGGATTTTACTACCTGGACAAATGGAATTTAGTTTAGTAAGATGATGGCTTATTAAAAATGTAATTAGGGCATGAAAACATTAATTGATAATAGAGAGATCTGCTAATATTATTTTGATATCTAGGGCTATAATTGTCATCAGAGAAATATCAGATGACACATTTCTCTAGTCACCTGACCACTGCCGCCAATCACAAACAGCGGTCTGGTGACATCCAGACAACCATCACTACTATAACTGCCACCAAGGTCAGGAGCAGCCTGTGCTGAAACCATAGATCTGTCAGAAAAATGTCCATGTTTTCTAGTTTATGTCAGCCCACACCTAAGAAAATAAACATTTTAATGTTGTAAAAAATCTAAATTTTCTATGTTTCAAGGATGAAAATAGTGTCCCTGCATTGCTCTGATGCTGCAGAGGTAAAGCTGACTATGCAGCATCAGAGAGCTTCAGAAAAAATGTTCCGGCTCACTTCAAGTATATAAAAAATATCTTCTTTATTTCATATAAATATAAACATAAATAAGCTCCTCGGACATCACATAGCACTGGAGGACAAGCTTGCTTGAGCGCTGGTGTTGAGAAACACTGCTGAAGCAATCTTTTTTGCTAGAACAATTTCCAAAAGATAATTCAATAAACAACCTACTGATGGGACCCTCAGCTAACACTTTTAATCTGTGGAAGAATCTGGCCGCAAGTGTTCAATTTCTCATCAGTGCTACTGCAGGAATGCACAAATCACACAGTCCCGAGTCCAGAACAAAAGGCACTATTTGCAACTATTACCTCTAAGGCCGGAGACACACTCACCGTACAAAAAAAATGGACCGTATTGTATGGCCGTATTACACCAAAATGTTGCAGGCACAACAATCCGTATTTCATCCGTTTTCAGGGTGCGGCTGTGTATTTTGCGCATGTAAGCATCCTGTCAGGACTCTGAACATTTTTGGTCACCTTTTGTGCATTGCTGCCCTTTTCCAAGATGGCGTCTTTG
>VIAB01011824.1:50200-61048 GCA_009801035.1 Oophaga pumilio
ATTATATAGTGGTGCCCTCCCGCCTCATTGTTTTTTTCCCCTTGGTCTGCACGTCCCTGCGCTGCCACTCCCACTCTTCAGCGAATTTCCTATCGTAGGTGGCCCAATCCAGGACCTCGATGTCCCCGGCCTGGTCTGGTCGGTCTGGAAACCCCATCAAGTCAGGGCCCTTGCGGGTCCAGCGGTACACTATCCGGGGCGCGTGCACCATTTCCTCTGGCGGAAGCGGCTGCATCACTGTTCCAAAGCAGTCCCCCAGGCCACAGGGTCTATCCCATTTTATGGGTCCCTTCGACTGGCTGAGGGGGCAGACAGGTGATGTGGGCAGCGAGCCTACCAGGAGTTCATCTTCCGAGGCCTGGTCTTTGGCCTCGCCGGTGGTAGTTCCGAGGCCTGGGGCCTCCTCAGCAGAGGACGGGTTCACGGCATCGTCAACGACTCCGGGGCCGGAGGTGACCTCCATCTCCCGGTCCGGGGTAGAGGGTCGCTTCAACGGCCGTGGCGGCTCCAGTGACTGGTGTTGCCGGAGCAGGCTTCTTTGCCAGGCCCGCTCAGTTCCTTCGGCTTCCTCCTGCGGTGAAGCCGCTTCTTCTGCCACATCACCTGGCATTGTTTCTTCAGCGGCCAGGGGCATTTCCTCATCCACTTCGGTGAAGAGGCTTCCTCCAGCTCCTTCGCTCCCCTGGTCTCCTGCGGCCGCCATCTTGCGCAACTCTCTGAGTCGCCGCATACAGGAGTTCCTGCTTTTTCTTCTGGGGTGGACCTTCTTCTTCCTTTTCCCGCCAATGGGGATTAGGAGGCGGATCTCTCTGGCTGATGGACATCTTCTTATTGTGCAGTAACATTTAGACAAGGCGGCCATATCTTTCGCGCCATTTTGTGGGTCCCTGACCACGACGATACGCCCTTCTTCTTTGCCTTAAAAGCCTTGTGGTGCAAATATGGCAGTAGCTTCTCACAATCTCCAACAAAGTTTCTAGTGCTTTCAGTAATTCCCCTTGCACAAAATACAGTTCAAAGTACGCACACAGGACCCGGCGATACCGGGCTTCGTAATCCTGTTTGTGACGCCAAAATGGATCGCCCGCCAGGGAAGGGATACTCAGTACCGGGCCGGTGTATTGAAGGGATGTGTCACAGCAGCAGTGACCCGGTCCGTGGCCCTAGGCGTCCAATAAAAGGGGTTTATTTACAGGGGATGTTAGAATTTGTAGTAAGGTATTCGTGACGCCACCTGTGGTATCTGGTTAATAGGGACCAGCGCTGCTGTGCAGATCCTCTGGGATAGATGGTGAGGTGCAGCAGAGTTGGTACAGCCTCCCACAGGTGAGGCTATGGGATCCCAGGGCAGGTAGATGTAGTGAAAGGTAGTAATGGTGCTGGGAGATGCAGCTGAGTGCAATGGGTGACGCAGGAAGAAACTGAGAAACAGTCAGCGAGTTGCAGTTTCCAAAGCTTTACTCACAGTTCTGATGCTAGCAGTATAGATGCTCGCTTGGTACCGTGTCCACTAGGTGAGGGGCTCCACAAACCCCCAGGTAGATTGGGGCACACCTTTCCAGGACTCCGTTCTATATTGGTGTTCCTTCCACTGGCCGTCTCACTGTGCTGATTTCCTTGCCTTCTATCCTACAGCACCTTCACCAACAGTGTCTCAGATCAGTGGCTGCGAATCCTCTAGGACAACGACTTAGTCCTAGGTGGTGCTCCCTCCTTACCTGAGCATGGGGTACCACACCTCTGGGTGAGGCGCAATACCTCTGTGGCGACTGAACCCTCAGGGGCGCCACACTACTATAGCGCAAGCTGCTTAAAGCCTAGAGTAGTTAGTGTATAGTGAAGGGATATATCGTTCCTTGTAAATAAGGCTATTAGTGAGGCAATTACAGATAGCACTTACATGGATGGAGAGTCTGTGTTGACGTCCCCGCTGCCCCAATGCATGTTTCACTTCTTCATCAGGAGCTGCCTCCCTTAATCATTTGCAGCCCCGCTCACCAATTTAATTCACTTTATAAAGAAAAAAAAAAGTTTTTCATATTTACCTCACAGGTGATCCCCAGCAGGCGCAGCTCTGCTTCTGGTGTCCTCGTACATGTTACGTACACGTGGACACCTGACCAGAAGTCCAGGGAAGGAAGCAGTAGCTGCACAGCCATCTAGGTTTGATGGCTGTGGAGCTCCAAGAAAGCTCCCAGGCCCCAGCGCTGATGTGTTCACCGCAGCACACAGCACTTTAGTGCACAATGGGGCCTGTTGAGCAGAAGCATAAGAGGCAGAGCACGGTGTCCCCTCTGTACCGCTGTTTACCAGGCCCCATACAACAGTAGGGGCAGTAATGTCCTGATGGAGGCCATGCCTACGAACATTCCTGTAACATACGGTGCCAATGGCCCGAACTAGGCAGTGTGAACTGTGCCTTATTCCCTTTCATACAGAGGAAGCTGGATGGAGAAATGCGTGAGGGAAATGTAAAGGATCTGGGGAGTACTGTGGTGCCGAACTGGAAATGCCTGGGGCTGACAGGAGAATCAATTGTAGGAATAGTCCTAGCTGAATGTGAGCAGGAGCTTATAATGTGCTATGTTAATGAAACCGGAACTAGAAGGTGCAGTGCCGGATACTGCATGTTAAAGACTGATGTACTCGAACTGTCTAGTAAAGTTGAACTTGTTATAATGAACCGAGTGTTCCTGATGTGTGTGCAGCTGATCCTGGACCTAAGGACATTGATGCAGTGGAGGCCTTTTGACTGCAAGTGAGCACTATGCACTGTATACAGCAAGATACTAATGGACTGGGACACTGTTTGTGGGGTGCCAGGGTGTGGAGAAGCAGCAGCTCTCCCACAACTTCCACCCTGGGCACCTTACAAAACACTGATGTTTAGCCTATGATCGGTGCTGTGTAAGAGCATCACCTGCCCCATGGCATGAGTGTGTCACATGAACCTGGGAAATCTGGGGGTAGAAGATCACTGTGTATTGTGAATCACAGGTCTTCCATTTAGCCTGTGTGCTTGGATCCCATAGTAAATTAATTTGTTTTTCCTTTCTATGCTGGTCAAAAACATGCAGCTCCATTTCAGCTGCTTCTGATCAGGTCGTTAACTCTTCCTATAAAACCTGGCCAGACCCTCTCTGTCTTTCCAGTGAAAACTCTGCTTCCTTGCTTAGGAGACACTGTGCTGAATAGGTGTTTGTTGTTGCTACTGGAAGATTAATCTTCCTTTGCTGTTAGATTAAGCTAAGTGTTTGGAGAGAAGTTGTTGAGGTGTCCTGTAGAACATGTGTGTTTATCTTCTGGTTCCTGTTCCCATTTAGTTTATTCCTCCCTGTCCCTATCCTCCTCCCTATTGTTGGTTGTTGCTTTTGTATGATAGAAGGTTTCTGTTATCCTTGTTTTGTCTTGTTCACATTACATTTCTGTCCCAGTCTCAATGGTGTGGGGGAGGAAGAGGGGACAGACCAGGCATTAATAGGAGCATAGTGAGGTCAGAGACTCAGGCCAATTTACCACCAAGAGTACCCCCGGGAAAGGAATAGTTAGGGTCTCAGTTCCAGGAACAGTTTGAGGCCACCTCATCTACCTAAGTCTGTCACAGCGTTACACGCCAGCACTGATTGGTGTGATCGGATGATGACGCCGGTTGCACCAATCAGTGTGCAGAGATGCAGTCTGACCCCACAGTGACCACCCTGCATTTCCTCATTCCAGCTTGGAGACTTTGCAGGGTGGCCATTGTGCTGTTCTGTCGCCTATCTGCTTTGCCTTGTGGTGCCAACACTTTTGTTGCTGCTGTTGTTCCTGAAAGAAGACATTCTAGTTCCCTTATTTTCCTAATCCAACCCCCCTTCTGCCGCCGAGCCCTGATCAGTACTTGATCGCTGATCAATACTTGATTGCTCGTTTTTTGGCAGCTTTTTCGTGCATCCTACTGTCGCTGAGCGCTGAAAAGTGATTCAAATCACTGATCAGCATCTGTACTTTCTATTTGCCAGGACTTTTTTTTCCCTGTCCATTTTTTTCTGTTCCCCCTACCCTTGCACCACCTCCGTGCATGCGTCCCTTTGGCAAGATCTGTAAGCAGTACAGTAGAAGATTTGTAAGCATCGCAGGTAGAATATCTATAAGCAGCGCCAGTACAGTAGAAGATTTGTAAACAGCACCAGTAGAAGATTCGTACCCGCACCAGTAGAAGACTGTGACCAGATCCGAACCAGGCTTGGGAGATGATCCAGCTATAGCAGAAGACCATTCCTGTGAGCTGTACTTCCAGCACAGCCGTACAGTACAGGGTGTGGGCTGGACCGTGCTTCAAGGAATGGTGACAGTCCGTGCGATGTATACCCAGTGACTTGCATATCTAGGAGTTGCGGTCTAGCGGGAAATATCAGTGACCCTCGCTAGGGTCAGTGTAATGATCAGAGGTGTTTACGACAGGGACGTGTTTAGTGCTGAGAGTGACACTTGTGAAGTTGAGATGTAAAGGGATTAACGGTTGTTTAACTGCTAGATGCCAAGAACAGTGTATGTAATAGAATGTTACATAGATATTGTATTTAGTCGTATTGCTGTGTCATAATATACTGTAATAACCCCATTACTGTAACCTGCCATATAGTGCTTACTTGTGTATATATAACACCCCGGCAGCAGGCTCGCTGTCTGGGTGTTATGTTTGACACCAATCTCTCCTTCACCTCCCATATACAATCTCTTGCCCGCTCTTGCCGCCTACACCTAAAGAACATCTCTAGAATCCTCCCTTTTCTCACCATGGAAACAGCAAAAACCCTCACTGTAGCATTGATCCACTCCCGCCTGGACTACTGCAATGCTCTATTACTTGGCCTCCCCATTACTCGACTATCCCCTCTCCAGTCCATCCTTAATGCAGCAGCCAGGGTCATCCATCTGGCTAATCGGTACTCGGACGCGTCCGCTCTTCGCCAGTCCTTACACTGGCTGCCCATTCATTATAGGATCCAATTCAAAGTACTTGTTCTCACCCAGAAAGCTCTCCACAGTGCAGCACCCCCCTACATCTCCTCCCTCATTTCTATCTATCGGCCTAACCGACTGCTGCGCTCTGCAAACAACTTTCGACTAACCTCTGCACTAATCCGTACCTCCAACTCCCGACTCCAAGACTTCTCCCACGCTGCGCCAATCCTCTGGAATGCTCTACCCCAAGAAATTAGGACTATCCACAATTTGCATGGTTTCAGGCGCTCCCTCAAAACACATTTGTTCAGATCGGCCTATCACATTCACTAATCAAAGTCATTCTATGTGTAAGTGTGTGTGTGTGTAGCCCATTCACTATCTCCATCCATCCCTCACTCCCTCAAGATGGCTGGACCATCATTGTAAATGCACCATTGTATATACACACCTGTACTTTGTACCTCCCCCACCTCATTGTAGATTGTAAGCTCTCACGAGCAGGGGCGACTTATTTAGCTTAAATTATTGTATTGTTAACGTTGTTACTTATGACTTGTGTTTTGAAACTGTTAAACTGTAAAGCGCTGCGGAATATGATGGCGCTATATAAATAAAGATTATTATTATTATTATACATACTTATAAATAGATTTCCTTTTTTTGCCTACATGCAGACCCAAAGGTCGTCATGATGACCACGGTTTACCATGATAACGATCATGCCCTCGCCATGACATTGCAGAGGCTCTGAACGGACGGGAGAGGAACCCGCCTTCCCTCGCCTAGCCTCCAAAATTTTGGGATCTATATCAATCAATGCATTTAGGTTGTTAAACAGCCGTTGATGGTGCAGGCATAAGCCTAGTTCCTGTGCCCGTACAAAAACCATGACCATAGCTGACCTTTGCTATGTGCGACTAATGCCGTTGCACAGGGTGCCGGCGGGTAGACACCAAAGGCAGCGCCTCGGAGAGACAGCAATTAATTTTCATTGGCTGCTCCCGCTCTGCACAGGCTCCAGCAGGAAGACTGCAGGGGGCGCCCTCCCCCCCATGCCTTGTCTTCTCCCATCTTCTCTTCTACATAGGCGAGAGTAGTGTGTGTGTGTGTGTGTGTGTGCGCTATCCAGGGCCGCCATCAGGGCATAACTGCCCTGACTGGCATATGGGGCCCGATCAGCAAAGGGGGCCCACATCGGGCCCCGTCACTTTTGCCCATCGCGCCCCATTGCCCCAGTGGCAGGAATCTGCCGATCAAGTAACTGAACCTGTGTCTGAGACGCAGGTTTAGTTACTCTATTGCCGTGCGGGCCCGAATGAATGAAAGACACGGGGGCAGGATGAAAGACACGGGGGCAGAATGAAAGATATAGGGGCAGGATGAAAGACACGGGGGCAGGATGAAAGATATGGGGCAGGATGAAAGACATGGGGTAGGATGAAAGACACGGGGAGGATGAAAACACGGAGGTAGCACCATATCTCAGTGGATTGCAAAAGTCAATGAAATTATGTATATGGAGGACCTCACCTCATCCATATATGACTCATATCCAAAGTTTTGGGCTACTTAGCTTGGATGGATGGATTTTCGAAGCTCTAGTGAGTATTGTGATCTAATGTTGGAGGCAAACCCCCCTCTGTAGTTAACTGAAAACTATAGGCTGAGTGGTGGGCTTGGCCGGGTGGGCTCTCCTTCCCCTTACCCCCTCGTTTTTTCCCTCCCTTTCTTCCCTTCTCCCCCTTTTTATATTTCCTCTCTCTTCTCTTTGTTATGCTGTTTGTTAAAAGTTAAAAAATGGAAGACCCTTTGGGTCGGGTCATTGACCTCTACTTCCAGGTCCCCGGATGTTAAGGACTCGAGGACCATCGCCTTGGTTGGGAGTTAATTAAATTGCATTGTTTGTATTTGTCTACTTGTCTGATTTCAAATATTATGTTAACCTGGAATTCGTTGTGAGTCTTTAAATAAAGAATTATAAAAAAAAGACACAGAGGCAGGATGAAAGTCACGAGGGCAAAATGAAAGATACGGGGGCAGGATGAAAGACACAGGGGCAGGATGGAGACACGGAGGCAGAATGAAAGAAACGGGGGCAGAATGAAAGATATGGGGCAGGATGAAAGACACGGGGCAGAATGAAATATACGGGGGCAGGATGAAAGACACGAGGGGCAGGATGGAGACACGGGGCAGAATGAAAGACACAGGGGCAGGATGAAAGACACGGGGCAGGATGTGGTGTAGTGTAGAAGGGAAAAAAATAAGTAATGTGTTCTGCAAGCGGAGCTCTAGATAACTGTTGTTTCCTGCAGAGACGAGCCCTGGCTGGAAGAAGTGACGGCGGTCTGTGCTGGATGAAGATGAAAGACTTCACCTAGAGATGTCACTGGTGAGTCAGTGTGTTACCTATACACTGACACTATACACTGTATACTATATACAGTGGTCCTGTGTACAATTTCACCAGTGATCACAGTATTACCTGCACACAGACACTGCATACTAAGTACAGATCTCCTGTGTATAATGGCACTTATGGTGATACTAGTATTGTGTTTTTTTTTATTAATGATCAGTATTGCAGTATTCAGTCACTATGTGGTGGTAATATGTTCTCCGGCCATGGTGTGGCAGTATTTGTTCCTTGTATCTGCTATTATTTGGTCACTCTGTGGTGGTAATATGTGGTCTGGACATGGTGTGGTGGTATTTGTCCCTTGTATGTGATATTATTCGGTCATTGTGGTGGTAACATGTGGTTTGGACATCGTGTGGCGGTATTTGTTCCTTGTATGTGATATTATAGGTCACTATGTGGTGGTAATATGGTGTCTTGTCATGGTGCGGTGATATTTGTCCCTTGTATGTGATATTATTGGTCATTTTAAAAATTGAAAAATAGATAAAAATATAACTAAAGAGTATTGGATATTTTAACAAATGTTTAATAGGTAAGAGTAGAGTAGGACCAAGCCAAGAGAGTCTACCTTGTCGTGGTGGCTGCTTAAAAAATCTTTTGGCCAAAACAAAAGCTGCTGGCTATATGTGTGATCTGGTGATGGGAACTGTTAATGTGTGATTGTTGAGAAGTGAAGTTTTTCCAAGAGAGATCGGTGGGACTGTGGACAGTTTGAGAGGTGGAGCCTGGCCGAAGTCTCAAAGGGGCCCTGAAAATTTTGCCAGTATGGGGCCCCGAAATTCCAAGTGGCAGCCCTGGTGCTATCTGTCATATATTATGTGCTGTCTATATGCCTTATGTATAAGATATGCAAGTGTCCTGCATAGTGTGTATAGTGTGCAATATCTATCTGTTATCTATCCATCTATCTAATCTATGACTTATATATCATCTATCTAAACGTTATCTATCTATTATCTATCCATTCGTTATCTATCTTTTTATCTATCTATCTATCTATCTATCTATCTATCTATCTATCTATCTATCTATCTATCTATCTATCTATCTATCTATCTAAATGGATAGACAGATAGATATATACAGGGGTTGGACAAAATAATGGAAACACCTGGAAACATCAACAAAAGTTAGTTTAATATGGTGTAGGTCCACCTTTTGCGGTGATTACAGCCTCAATTCTCCGAGGTATGGATTCATACAAGGTGTGAATTGTTTCCAAAGGAATTTTAGCCCATTCTTCAGTTAAAACACCCTTCAGTTCTTTGAGCGACGATGGCGGCGGAAATCGACATCTAGCTTGAATCTCTAAAATCGACCATAAATGCTCAATAATGTTGAGGTCTGGGGATTGTGGGGGCCAGGTGAGAAGCTCAACTTCATTAGAATGTTCCTTGTGCCATGCTTTAACAATTCTAGCTGTATGAATTGGTGCATTATCATCCTGAAAGATGGCGTTCCCCTCCGGGAACAGTGCTTGAACCATAGGATGTATTTGGTCGCCCAAAATGCCTAAACAATCGCGGCTGTTAATTCTTCCATGAAGGGATATCATTGGCTTGGCGGATCTCCACGAAATAGCACCCCAGATCATCACAGAACCTCCGCCATGTTTTACAGTTGGGAGAAGGCAGTCTGGATGGAATGCTTCTTTCGGCTGTCTCCAAACGTACACGCGGCCGGAGGTCGGAAATAGGGTAAACGATGATTCGTCTGAGAATATTACATGTTTCCACTGCTAGAGGGACCAATTCTGGAGGTTTCTTCACCACTCTAACGCTTGGAAACATTTGTCATTGAGAGCAGCGGTTTTCGAATTGCAGCTCTTCCGTGGAATCCAGATTTGTTCAGCTCCCGACTAAGTTTTCGTGGAAACTGGGTTCTGTAGGTGTTCATTGAGCTCAGCAGTGATTTTCGGAGCCGTGGTCTTGCGATCCTCTCTCACAATTCGCTTTAGAGTCTGACGGTCTCTCTCAGTCAACTTCGACTTTCGGCCTGTGCTTTGCTGCGGACGTTTTTCCTTCTCTTTCAAACGCAGTCATTACTTTGGAGACAGTACCTCTTGACACGCCAAGCATTCGGGCACTTTCGGTTACACTAGCGCCTGCCATACCAGCACCAACAATTTGGCCTCTTTGAAAATCCAAGAGGTCTGCCATTGGTATCAGGTTCTCATCAATGTTCTTACAATTATGCAAAACAAACAGTTAATTTACATACACATATCACATAACACAAATAATCAACTACAAAACATTACCATATGTCACGGTTTGCATGTTTATAACATGTTCGAAGATTATAATGCCAAAACGTTAGGTGTTTCCTTTATTTTGTCCAACCCCTGTACATTGATAATAGATAAATATCTATCCATTGTAATGGGTTGACTCACACGGCTGCTTGCAAAGGTAAACTCAGGAACACTTCTTGAGGTAAATCACCTGCTGGTTTATTAAGGCACAGCATAAACCGTAGCAGGGTTGAATAAAGTAAACGTGGCCTTTCTGGCCTAATGGCAACACAAAACAGATAAAGTCCAAAAAGAGTCCTTTCCCTGCAGGATTCACCCACAGGTAACACATAACGTCCTCAGCTCCTCCTGGAGCCACACTGGAGTTTCTACTCTCCTAAGACACACACACCAGACTGTCTCCCAAGTCCAGCTTTTTGCAACCCAGACCATGTGACTGATCACATGACTGACATTACACAGGTCCTGTCAGCACACATGCCGGTGTCAGCTCAGCAGGTGGAGATATGGTGGACACCTTCCCACCAACTCTATAGATGTCCACCTCAAACCAGCCCATGTCTGCAACTTTAATTTAACCCTTCCAACACGTAGTGTGCTGGAGGAAAATATTCTGGTTTCACATCACTGACATTATGCACAGTGATACATATCTCTCCTCATACAGTGGGGAAAAAAAGTATTTAGTCAGCCACCAATTGTGCAAAATCTCCCACTTAAAATGATGAGAGAGACCTGTAATTGACATCATAGGTAAACCACAACTATGAGAGTCAAAATGAGAAAACAAATCCAGAAAATCACCTTGTCTAATTTGGCAAGATTTATTTTTCAAATTATGGTGGAAAATAAGTATTTGGTCATTAACAAAAGTTCAAGTGGCTGACTAAATACTTTTTTTCCCCACTGTATACCGCGCCAATGACCCTGTCATATATTCCCCCCCTTCTGCCCAAAGCTGAGGGTTTTGGCACCTTCAGACACAAAATGGGATTTGGGAGAGAGCATCCGTGTTACCATGTAACTTCCCTGGCCTATGCTCTACATGGAAACTGTAATCTAGAAAGGCTAAGAACCACCTAGTCACCCTGGCATTCTTACCCTTCTCTCTCAATCATCTCAGAGGGGCATGGTCTGACTCTAGCTTAAACCTATGGCCTATTGTGACGCTTCCCTCGTCCGGGTGACGCGCACCACATTGGTGGTACCAGGGCTATGGGGT
>VIAB01011825.1:11293-23668 GCA_009801035.1 Oophaga pumilio
ACGGTCAGATTTTTTACTCGTTGTGTGTGACTCCAGCCTAACCATTAAAGTCTGGGGCTGATCACACATCTGTCATTGTGGACTGAGTGTTATTAAAAAAAAAATGGAAAATGTCAGATTTTGATCCAAGATGTAACACACTAATGCAAGTCCTTGAATCCATGGAAAAACTTTTACACCACACTGATGGGATCCTAGTTGCATCCTTGTGCTGGCCATTTTTCACTGTTTGATAGGAAAAGCCTTGAGAAAAGTAAGTTAGGTCCGAATGTTGTCTGCTTTCACATGGATCAAAAATAGGTTAATCTGAACGTAAACTGACTGAGAACAGAAAGCCATTCTAATTCAACTAGAAGAGACTGGGGGGACAATGCAAGCTCGATAGGGTCTTTATCCCATAAACCGGTATATATTAAAAACCGATAACTGCTCACCTTGTGAGGTTGTGTAACCCACAACACACGGTAAGGCTGTGGTTCCACGGTCCGGAACCACAGCGCTTTGGACGGAGCGGAAATACCGCTCCGCCCAAAACCCCGCCCCCTTTTGAACGCGCGCTCTTTCCGGATGTGTTCAGGACACCTCCGGAACACATCCGGAATGATCGCAGGGCTACATACCCCTGTGTTATTTCCCTTGCGGCGACGCAGCGACTAGGACATGCTGCGGTCTGAAAAGACGCGCCACATGTCCGGAAACGCAGGTCTTCCGCCTGCGTGTTTTGCAGCATAGTGGAGACGGGATTTCTTGAAATCCCCTCCACTATGCTGTAACATCTGGACGCTGCGTGTTTGACGCTGCGCCAACGCACAGCGTCAAACACGCAGCTAATCTGGACTGTTTCCTGATAGTGGAAACATACCCTAAGGCTTTGAAAGGAAGATGTCCTAGCTGCTGCACCACCAACGGGTTGTAGGGTCGAACATGATATTCGAATAATGGAAAAATGTGGGTGATGCGGGTTTTGTACCCACAATAAAAATCCAATATATGGTTTCAGAATGTCTATGCATTTATTATTGTGTATTAACTCCACCTTCCCTTGAGGTTTATCCATTCTTTTATGAGTGAATTCAGACATCCATATATTACGAACCATGTGATGAACGGACTGCCTGCTTGCCTCTTTACCTCAACATGGCAGCCTCATAGGTATATACTGTATATCAGGCTGTCAAATTCAGGTTAGGAGACCTGCGGCCAGTCTGTGCATCGCGAACCATAATAAGACCATGATACATGATACACTAAATTAGTGTACCGTTTTTTGCATGGCTATTTTTCATTTTTTTAAATAAGTGCTGTAAGAATTTAAAAACTGTGACGTATTTTTTCAAGTTATCTGTCTATTATTAACAAATATGCAAGAATATGGGGGTAAAGTTTACCATCCATAGTGATGATTGCATTTTGAATACACACCAACCATGGGGCACGGTTCATAGTATGGTATGGCCTTTCACTGTTTCTGCTGACTCCAAATGTATTACAGCAGCTGTTCTCCGCTAGTGAAAAAAAAAAGCTTTAAGTTTGCAGTGAGGAGGACTGTATAGAGGGGATGGTTTATATCTGCTGCTGGTATGACTTGGAGCACTGTGTGAGGATGCCCCTGTTATGCCCCATATTCCTCAAAGTGTTTCACTAAAAATAGACACACTATGATGCAGTTTGGCACTGTTTCTGCAATAACTATTTTTTTTTAATGGAAACAAAACAGTCCATCTGTCAGGACAGGACACCATGCTGTACAACGGGGTTCACTCCATTGTTCAAAGTTCATTTATATGTATAATAAACTTTATGAAATTATTTCCTGGAGTTTTCTGAATTCTTTTTACTGTCGATAGAGTGACTCCTGTTCACACAATTCTGAAGGCCTGGACAGAACCGATAGCAGCAATAAGCCTTGCCGTGTGTTATGCTCTTAAAATAATCTAGTAAGATCAGCACCCACTCATAGGGGATGATTATATCCTCTTTTACCAAACTGCTCTGTGAAGTGCTTTTTTCTTTTTTTAATTTGTTAACCGGTTCTGCATGACCAAATCATTTACCTTTCTCTCTAGTGTACCTCGTTCAGAGAAAAGCTGATCATGCACTTTAGACCCCGGACGAACAGCTATTCAGCTACCGTATATACACATGCACACTTGGCCGAACCGAGCATGTATTTTTTCTCAGTGGAGAGAGGTGAGTAAACTGCTGCCAGACACTTCTACTCACAGTTTATCTCCTTAAAGAAAAAAGTCTCAGGCATATTGAACTTCAAAATGGATTGGGCAGCATGGTGGTTAGCACTGTAGCTTGGCAGCGCAGTCCCACCAAGGACAACATCTATAAGCAGTTTGTATGTTCTTCCTGGGTTTCCTTCAGGTTCTCTGGTTTTCTCCCACACTCCAAAGACACACTGATAGGGAATTTAGATTGTGAGCCCCAATGGGGACAGCGATGATAATGTCTGTAAAGCCCTGTGGAATATAATGGCGCTATATAACCAAAGCATAATAAATACAGCACATTAGATGGTTGTCGGGTCTGGCCAACATTCATCTAATGAGTATGGACAATTTAAGTCTACATTTTTACCAGCAAGTGATGTTAGGGAGCATCAATATATAAAAAGGGAAAATGTCAGAGCTGTGTGAAGTTAACTCAGGGAAAAAAAACCTTTATCCCTTGTTATCCAGCAAATAAAAAACTAATTCGGACTTTCAGGTTCCAATTTTTTGTACAACAGCCAATTTTATTACCATTGATACTTGCGGACCGAACATGAATGTATCAATGCAAGACTGGATAAAGGTTGATGGAGGCTAATCCCCAGTATCAGATAATGGACACATTTAAAAGGGCTGCCTTACCAGGATCATCCCTCTAGTAGAGGACATGGACATAATAATAGTGCATCAGAACTCCAAGCACAGGTCACAGCGCTTAAGCCTCCCATGCACATTAGACTAACATCAGCCAAATCCGCCATTATAAATGCCCTTCTATTCTAAGAGTACCAATCTTGATCTCTTATTGAATCTCTATAGGGTTCTTGGGCTATACAAACAGATATGCCAATGCTCAAATAACTTGGTTCTCAAAAGGACCTCAGTTAACCTGACAAAGCTTATGTACATATGTAAACTCAGAACCTACTATATATATGAACACTCCTTTATAATCATTATAATCTTGTTAGCTGACTCAATAATCATTCCCCATTTCTTACATCTGACACTCTACATGTCATTCAAATCGCCTCGACGCGTTTTTCCCCCACTATCTTTATGGTAGGCACATCAAGAGCCTAGATTATGCTGTGATTGTGTACTAATATAATTCAATTGTTAGCACAGGAGCATCTATATTGCACTCCTGGCCATGGTAAGAGTCGCGCGCATCGGCACGGACACCAGACCTTTAAAAACTAAACCATGCACCCTGAATTTAAGCGACTCCGAATCGAATCGGCCAATCATATCTCTTCAAACATTCAGCCAATCACACATGGCCGTATCGGGATCATGTGCCATCACGTCATCCACGATGCAATTGTCTCCATGGTAAAGAGATGCCAGAGGAGTCAACACATAATGTAAGATAATAAACCATTTAACTCATTTATAACCATTGCGTTATTAATACACATATCTATATCCCTGAGGGGGTGTTATAGTCTTATTCCAAGTAGGAGGTTTATAGCCATTAATAACCATCAGGACTCCTAATCTTCTATCCCTCAGCAACCTATGTCACCCATAAGGTGATGGGTCCATTACTGAATTAAGACAAAAGAGTATTAAGGCACCACCAATGTTTGATATGAGTCACATCAACATCTTTGAAGGCCTTTGAAGGCCTTGCACGGACTCACAAGGTTCAGGAAGATGAAAAATGTCTACTGCTCTGTACAATATGGATCGGGCTGGTATGAGAGCACATGGTGATGATGCAGTAAGTGCATAGTCAGTCTGTAAGGAGCTGGCGTCAGTGGCGGTGATAATCGGAGCAGTGGAGAGGGAGTCGTCCTGCTCTGTAGTCTCCTTCCCGCCAAGTCTGTCTTGTTCCCAAACTCAGCCCCTTTCTGTCAGGCGTTCAGGTCCTCTCCGTACAGACAAGTCATCCCCCGGCAACAGTGGTGACAGCCCCGATAGTTCCGGCCCCAAAGCATATCTCGAACCGACAATACTGCTTCTGTTCATCCTCTTACACTCCTCCTTTCTTTTCACTCGCCATTCCACGGGCGAGACACCTGGGGGAACATTAGGTCTTTGCTTGTCTTTCTCAGCAACTTGTTGCCAAATGAATTGATCCTGGTTGTACCGGTTGGGCTGCCCAGCCGTTGTGCGCTCGGAGCGACATAGATTGGAAGGAACAGTGGCTGTCCTGATGATGGCGAAGTCGGGTCTGTGCCCGCCGTAACATTTTCTTCTGAGGTCTCAGGGTTCTGACTACCGGGCATGTTTTCAAGCTGTTGCTCAGGACTCTCTTCCTACTCATCTTCCTCTACCGTGGGAGGAGCCACTTCGGAAGCCTCAGGCGTTTCTTCCTCTTGTAAGGGACCTTCGGAGAGGCATGGCCAGAGCATACTTCGGTGCACTACCCGAGTGGAGACATCCCCCTCTCCTTCTGGCTGGATCGCATAGACGTGTCCTTTTTCACCGACCCGACGCTTCACTCGGCATGGCCGACTCTCCCATTGATTCTTCGGTTTGTCCAATGGATGTTTTTCATGCACCAACACTCGGTCCCCAACCCGAAGATCTATCCCTCGCAGGGGAAGTTTCTCGGGATGCTCCAGTTTCTGAAGTCGAGTCTGCACCAGACGATGAAGGGTCTGCAGACGATGACAATGTTTCCCGGGCCCAGGTAGACACCCCCGTCCTTGGGTAGCCCTCCCCCGGGTCCAACTCCAGTTCTGTGACTTCTTTCCCTTCACGGCCGAACAACACGAAGTAGGGTGTGAAACCGGAGGTCTGGTGGACTCGATTATTGTAGATCCACACGATTTCAGACACGTACTCAGGCCACTGAGCCTTCTGATCCTCTTCCAAGGTTCTTAACATCTGGATAAGAGTACGGTTAAATCATTCACAGGCACCGTTTCCTTGTGGATGGTACAGTGTGGTGTGAGACCTGTCAAATTGATAGATCTGTTGCAGCTCATCCATGACTCTTCTCAAGAAGCAGGCTCACTGATCAGAGTGGATCCGTTGCGGGCATCCATAGACCTAATCTTCGTAGGTGATCTTCAAACGAGGAAGCATACACTATGATGTCATCCAAATATATGAGTGTGGCCTCAAAGTTCAGATCACCCAAGCACCTCTCCATCAGTCGTTGGAACGTACCGGAGGCATTGGCCAAGCCAAAAGGCATCCTGTTGAATTCGAAGAGGCCCATTGGTAGAATAAAGGCCGTCTTTGCCCGGTTCTTCTCCGACATGGCCACTTGTCAGTAGCCACTAGCGAGATCCAACATTGAGAAAAATTTGGCTTTCCCCAATGCAGGTAAGGACTATTCAATCTGGGGCAGAGGGTATGAGTCCCGCATGGTGTAGGCATTGAGTTTACGATAATCTACACAGAACTTCAGTGTTCCGTCCTTCTTTTGCACCAGCACGATGGGGGCTGCCCACGAACTTTGGCTTTCTCTGATGACGCCTGCTTGTAGTATCTTCTGACCGAGCATTTCTCGCACTTCCTGGTATAACTGAGGGGGAATTTGCCGGTAATGTTCTCTAATGGGCACTGTATCACCTGTTGGTATTTCGTGAGTAATAACCGTAGTACAGCCAAAGTTGTCCTCATGACTCACAAACACGGACTTGTATTGCCCCAGTACTGCTTCCACCTGTTGTATTTGGGCAGGCGTGAGTTCAGACAGCTCGGCGCGCATCTGATCTAATATGTGTCGCCCCTCTTGGAGGTATTGAGGTTCCGTCGTTGGAGAAGTGGAAACTGTCACTGACCACGGGTCTTCTTGTCTAACGGTCAGCTGTATGGCCTAGGGCGGAACGATTTCCTCGGGCATACCCACTATCAGCGCCACTTCGCTCCTGGGTGGAATTACAACTTCCTAATCTGTCAAGTTAACGCAGCGTACAAGCACCCGGTGATGATGCAGTAACTGCGTAGTCAGTCTGTAAGAAACTGGCATCAGTGGCGGTGATAATCGGAGCAGTGGAGAGGGAGTCAACCTTCGTCCTGCTCTGTAGGCACCTTCCTGCCAAGTCTGTCTTGTCCCTTTTATCTCCCCCACGCCCCATTCTGTCAGGTGTTCAGGTCCTCTCTGTACAGACAAGTTGTCCCCTGGCAACAGTGGTGACAGCCCCGATAGTTCCGGCCCCAAAGCACATCTCGAACCGACAACACTGCTCCAGTTCATCCTCCTACAAGTACACAGTGGGAATGTGAAAATGATTAGGATCCAGGGGATAGAAAAGATCAGAGCATCTCCCAGAGGAGGGGATTTTGACCATAGGGTTTTAAGGAAAAAAGGTTGAATGGATTCAGGCTAAAAATGGCTAGTCCTTTAGGTCTCAATGAGTTGAACTCATTCACATCCTTTATCTAATAATTTCCTTCAAATGGAAGGGATGTGGATCAGGGAAGTATATACAGTGGGTGCAGAAAGTATTCAGACCCCTTTAAATTTTTCACTTTGTTTCATTGCAGCCATTTGGTAAATTCAAAAAAAGTTAATTTTTTTCTCATTAATTTACACTCTGCAACCCATCTTGACAACAAAAAAAACAGAAATGTCGAAATTTTTGCAAATTTATTAAAAAAGAAAAACTGAAATATCACATGGTCATAAGTATTCAGACCCTTAGCTCAGACACTCATATTTAAGTCACATGCTGTCCATTTCCTTGTGATACTCCTTAAGATGGTTCTTCTCCTTCATTGGTGTCCAGCTGTGTTTAATTAAACTGCTAGGACTTGATTTGTAAAGGCACACACCTGTCTATATAAGACCTCACAGCTCACAGTGCATGTCAGACCAAATGAGAATCATGAGGTCAAAGGAACTGGCCAAGGAGCTCAGAGACAGAATTGTGGCAAGGCACAGATCTGGCCAAGGTTACAAAAGAATTTCTGCAGTACTCAAGGTTCCTAAGAGCACAGTGGCCTCCATAATCTTTAAATGGAAGAAGTTAGGGACCACCAGAAGTCTTCCTAGACCTGGCCGTCCAGCCAAACTGATCAATCGTGGGAGAAGAGCCTTGGTGAGAGAATTAACGAAGAACCCAAGATCACTGTGGCTGAGCTCCACAGATGCAGTAGGGAAATGGTAGAAAGTTCCACAAAGTCAACTATCACTGCAGCCCTCCACCAGTCAGGCCTTTAGGGCAGAGTGGCCCGATGGAAGCCTCTCCTCAGTGCAAGACATATAAAAGCCCACATAGAGTTTGCTAAAAAACACATGAAGAACTCTTAGACTATGATAAATAAGATTCTCTGGTCTGATGAGATGAAGATAGAACTTTTTGATGATAATTCTAAGCAGTATGTGTGGAGAAAACCAGGCACTGCTCATCACCTGCCCAATACAATCCCAACAGTGAAACATGGTGGTTGCAGCATCATGCTATGGGGGTGTTTTTCAGCTGCAGGGACAGGATGACTGGTTGCAATTGAAGGAAACATGAATGTGGCCAAGTACAGAGATATCCTTGATGAAAACCTCTTCCAGAGTGCTCTGGACCTCAGACTTGGCCGAAGGTTCACCTTTCAACAAAACAATGACCCTAATCACATAGCTAAAATAACAAAGCAGTGGCTTCAGAACAACTCTGTGACCATTCTTGCCTGGCACAGCCAGAGCCTTGACCTGAAAACAATTGACCATCTCTGGAGAGACCTGAAAATGGCTGTCCACCAACGTTCACCATCCAACCTGACGGAACTGGAGAGGATCTGCAAGGAAGAATGGCAGAGGATCCCCAAATCCTGGTGTGAAAAACTTGTTGCATCATTCCCAAGAAGACTCATGGCTGTACTAGCTCAAAAGGGTGCTTCTACTCAATACTGAGCAAAGGGTCTGAATACTTATGACCATGTGATATTTCAGTTTTTCTTTTTTAATAAATTTGCAAAAAATTCTACATTTCTGGGTTTTTTTTCAGTCAAGATGGGATGCAGAGTGTCCATTAATGAGAAAGAAATGAATTTTTTTGAATTTACCAAATGGCTGCAATGAAATAAAGAGTGAAAAATGTAAAGGAATACTTTCCGTACCCACTGTATGAATTGTGTAGTGTTAGTATTTAAATAATCAGGATTTTGTGATATAGATGAATTTATTCCTACCTGTTCTTAGGTAGACCATGAACTCAGGAGTAGAGATGAGCGAAAGTGTTCGGATTCGGTTCCGAATACGATCGGATTCGAATATTGTTTTTGCAATATTCGTCAAACACAGCTGAATGTCATTAGAGTCAATGGGAGTAAAAATTTCCGAATATGTTTGGAACCAAACATAAGACATACATTCTGCATGAATAGTGTTCGAATATGGCTCGAATATGTCAAAAACAGATTCGGGGACAAAAACCGAACAAATTCACTCATCTCTACTCAGGAGTAATATGTTCATGATATACATGTATACATGGTAGGGGCATTGAGTTTTCTACCCTCTTTAACCATGAATTTAACAAACTCATGATATGGCAATAACAATAATGTTGTTTCTATTAAAGTTTTATCTAAAGGAGATGTGCGCTATGGAGGAAATGATGTGACACATGGATCCTATCCTGATGGAGATAGGATCCATTGATGTAATTAGGTGACATAGATTGTTGACGGATAGAAGATTTTGAGTACTGATGGTTATTATTGGCTCTAAACCTCTTATTTGGAATAACACTATAATATCCCCTCAAGGATATAGAGGGTGGGCCATTTATATGGATACACCTAAATAAAATGGGAATGGTTGGTGATCTCAACTTCCTGTTTATGGCACATTAGTATATGGAAGGGAGAAAACTTTTCAAGATGGGTGGTGACCATGGTGGCCATTTTGAAGTCAGCTATTTTGGATCCAACTCTATTTTTTCTAATGGGGAAAAGGGTCATGTGTGTTGTGTTTAGATAGCTGAGGAGAAAAAGCAAAAACGGCAATACACCAGAGAGGCTGGAACCTATTGGATTGCAGTAACCTGAACTAACCACAAAACTAGAGGTAGCCGTGGAGCGTTCCTACGTTGATCCTAGACGCCTCATCACAGCCTGAGAGATAACTACACCTAAAGGCAGAAAGAGGAAAGCTATCTGCCCTGGAGCAGATCCCAAATGAAAATAGGAAGCCCCCAAACATGTAATGGCGGTTAGACAAGAAGAAGCATGGACACAGACAGAAAATAGAATGAGCAAACGCTGGGGCCCAATCTGTCTAGACAGAAAAGTACAAAGTAAAGATTCTTACTGCAATCCAAAAAAAACCCCTAAAAAATACCAACTCTTCTGATTGCAAAAACACCTGAGATCACACGATCTCTACCACCTAAATCAGATCTCTGGTGTAACAAAACTAAGCCGCAGCCACTGAAAAAACAGGAAAAAGCAAATGAACAAATAACAGTGGCTAAAGATAAACTGAGAGGAGCACAGGCCCCAGGAGGGGACCCGGCTGACCTCCACAAAAGTGCAGAGAACTATGCAAAAAGCAAGCACAAAAATAACAGTAGAAAATATCTTATCTGAAAGCAGAAGATGCAGGCAAGACTCAGCAAACTTCCAAATGAACCAGGAACCACGATTGAGACAAGAACAATTGATCACCGGCAACCATCATGGGAGGGAACCTCCCTTATATCAGTCCAGTCAGAGATCCCAGATTTCCATTCCTCGCTGGAAGGTTCAGTACTGTCTGTAACCACCAGAGGGAGCCTCTGCTCAGAAACCATCTCTAGCACATTCATAACACATGTGACACATCAAACTTATTGAGAATTTCACAAGAAAAACAATGGAAGTTAGTACACAATCACAGTATAATCTAGGCTCTTGATGTGCAAACCATAAAGATAGTGGGGGAGAAACGCGTCGAGGCGATTTGAATGACATATAGAGTGGCAGATGTAAGAAATGGGGAATGATTATTGTGTCAGCTAACAAGATTATCATGATTAAATAGCAGTGCTCATATGTAGTAGGTTCTGGGTTTACACATGTAAATAAGCATTGTCAGGTTAACTGAGGTCCTTTTGAGAACCAAGTTATTTGAGTATTGGCATAAAAATGTTATATTTTTCTTATACAAATGACATTAAGCTGATGAATGCGAACAGGCGACGATGTGAATTCCGTTCTTCTGATCCTATAACAGATATTTAACAAAATAGAAATCTTAGGACTGTATGCAGACGAGCCTCTGAAATATCTGGATGAAAAAAGGATGATCTTTTAAAACCTGTATGATGTCCTGCATGTTAATATTGTAAGTCATCCATATGTCTCTTTTTGACCCCCTCACAACTGTAATTTACCAGCACAATTACAAAAAATAGTTTTAGTTCAACTTCCAATGTAACCTGCACAATTGTTTTCTTAAAAGCAAGCTGCCACATAAATGGTATCAATGGGTTCCACATTTTATCTGTGTGCCAGTCATTTAGCACATAGGAGAGACACAGACCGAAAACACGGTAGTCTGAACGCAGCCTTATGCAGAGTGAATATAGCTTGGGACTTGTTAGTAATAGAAGTTGCACAATTGTCTCTTCTGCCGCGTATTAATGGCTTATTCATCTTCTTTGTTGTGCAGGTGAAAGTGTTTGGATTTTCAGCCCATGGGTTGCCTTCGCTACAGTTTATTGCTCCTTTTCCCTCCAGCTTCCCACTTTTTTTTCCTAACAAGACTGACATCTTCGCCTTCCATTTCCTATGTAATCCTAAGTCCTAAATAAAAGAAGGGGGTCTGGCTGCCGAGGCAGAATTGATGGTCGTCTTCATGTTTACGCAGTTGTACATGTCTCTCAATGTCATAGCTAGAGACGCTGTTTATGACATTCCCACATGTCTGGTTAATTTGTCCTGACCGCTCGTGAATTCTTGAATTATCACATTTAGAAAGTTAAATTCATTTACAAGCTCAAAAGAGCAGAGGCATGTGCTGTATATTTCTATACTCCGTCCCTTTAAAGAGTCGCCACTGATTTACAATTTCATATGGACATTATTAAGAGGCATGTTACTTCTAGTCGATAGGTGATAACTTAGATCATGTTCACATGTGGCGGAATGGTTGCGAGTTTATAGCACATCTCCACACATTTTTCAAAATTGAGCAAAATACAATATATAGTATGAAGTGTACATTACACAGCCGCAAATTTCCCTTTAAAGGACTCTGGTCACATGAAAAATATGCTATTAACCTGCAGATATGGGGTTAATCTGCAGGTTCAAAACATTGTGCACCTGCCCGGCGCCCACACTTAGACCCCCATTACTGGGAGGAAATTAACTTTATTCCTCCAGGCAGCGTGCAGCATTCAGTCACGGGGGTGGCGCTGGCGCAGGTTCAGTCACCTCTCTGAGTATAGAGAGCGGCAGCTGTAACTGCGCCTCCTGCACGGACTGACAGTTAAGGTGCTGTCAGTCAGTGCTGTGGGCTCGGTTGCACATACTGGGGCCTCCAGCGATCCCAGCACTGCAGATCCTCATCTTAAATGGAGCAAAGGTGATCATATTCGGCCTAAGCTCCATTCATAGTCTATGGATTGCATGAGGAAACAGAGTATGGTGCTATTTTCGGCAGTCCTATAGACAGTGAAGGGAGTTGAGGTCGAGCTGTGCACCTCCAGTGCTCTGACTAAGCTGTGTAGTGCGCCATTCTCGATATCGCTTCGGATCCAGTGGTCGGACCCCCTAGCAATAAGCAAATTATCACCTATCGAAAGGGGAGAACTTGCATTTTTTTTTAATAATAACAGATTCATTTTTTTTTCTATCTGTAGTCCAGGGGTGTACTCATTTAAGATACACTGCAGAGTATGCAGACTTATTTACAAGGGAGAGAATGTATGAAAATTCGCTTTTAGGCTGGGGTCACACTTGCGAGTGTGATGCAAGAAACTTGCGCCAGTCTCTCGCCTCAATACTCGGGACTGGAGTGTTGCGGCTGCATGTATTTCTATGCAGCTGGCGGCAGTGCCGGGCATGGGCGTACCCACCGTGGGGCAGGGGGGGCAGCTGCCCCTCCCTAGAAGCAGGGGCACACAATGAAAGAGAGCGGAGAGAGCAGCACAATGCCGGCTCCCTCTGCCACAGATTGCATTGCCTGTCTGTGTGCGCAGTGCACAGAGCTGCGGTCTCACCAGAGCAGCTTCTTTCTTCCTGGCTGGCAGCAGCTGTAGTTTCACTTTCT